>JAZHYW010070052.1:0-12041 GCA_037355805.1 Ixodes ricinus
TTAGTGTAAATGACTAAATTTTCGCGAGGGACCTAATTTTCGCGAATTTCGCGAATCGCCTACAATTCGCGAAAAATACGTCCCGCGAACAATTCTGGCAGTATGTGAACGCTACGGAAGCTACACTCGATTCGCGAAAATTAGAACCCGCGAATAATTTCAAATTTTCAGCTTTGGCCCGATTCGCGAAAATTTGAGCCCGCGTAAATTAAGTCGTTTACAGTATATAAAAAAATACATGTATAAGGTTGTACATTTTGGTGTGCAGATTCCTATAGCTTTAGCGACGCAGGGCGAGTACATTTTAAACAGCTGATTTTATTTGCTTCATCGGTTTCTTGGTATACGTTTCTTTCATTTCATACGTTCCAATTTTCCTATACCTTCGCAATTTCTTCCTTATTGTTATTTTGGTTTTCGGCGTTTCGGTGGTGATAAAAATTCCGTTTCATGAGTTCTCGTTTTGGTCGTGAATGATGATGTGCCTCAATTGGCTAATTGATTTAAGAAAAGTATGCCAAGTTGAGCGTCGTGATTCAGGTTTGAACAGCCGCGCTTCTCGACCGCCTGTTTTTAGGACGATACAGGTTTGATTTTAGTACAATGCTTTATTGATTGATATTATTCGATTTGGAGAGACATATCATAAGAACAATCATTAAATCATTATTTTATTCACTCATTCATTCACTCGTTCGTTTATTCCCTAGTTCATTATTTTATTCGTTCATTCATTCATTGCTAGGTAATTTGATGTCGTGTTTACTTCAAATATTTTTTGAGACCAAAATATACTACGCTCCGTTTTTAGTTTTAAAACTCAATCGCCAACCGGCGCTGACCATCCACGTTGGAGCCAGTCCAGCAGCTGCCAAAAGTGCATCGTCGTGGCGCTCCTTGCCTTTCTGCCTTTAATCTCACGCCTAGAAATCACGCATAAAAACCAATCACTATTTTATTCGTTCATTCATTCATTGTTAGGTAATTCGATGTTGTGTTTCTTCAAATATTTTTGAGACCAAAATATCACTACCTCCGTTTTAGTTTAAACTCCATCGCAACCGGCGCTGACCATCCGGTGGAGCCAGTCCAGCAGCTGCCAAAAGTGCATCGTCGTGGCGCTCCTTGCCTTTCTGCCTTTAATCTCACGCCTAGAAATCACGCATAAAAATCAATCACTATTTTATTCGTTCATTCATTCATTGTTAGGTAATTCGATGTTGTGTTTCTTCAAATATTTTTGGACCAAAATATACTACACTCCGTTTTAGTTTAAACTCCATCGCAACCGGCGCTGACCATCCGGTGGAGCCAGTCCAGCAGCTGCCAAAAGTGCATCGTCGTGGCGCTCCTTGCCTTTCTGCCTTTAATCTCACGCCTAGAAATCACGCATAAAAACCAATCACTATTTTATTCGTTCATTCATTCATTGTTAGGTAATTCGATGTTGTGTTCTTCAAATATTTTGAGACCAAACATACTACACTCGTTTTAGTTTAAACTCCATCGCAACCGGCGTGACCATCCGGTGGAGCCAGTCCAGCAGCTGCCAAAAGTCATCGTCGTGGCATCTTGCCTTTCTGCCTTTAATCACGCCTAGAAATCACGCATAAAAACCAATCACTATTTATTCGTTCATTCATTCATTGTTAGGTAATTCGATGTTGTGTCCTTCAAATATTTTGGACAAAATATATACACTCCGTTTAGTTCAACTCCATCGCAACCGGCGCTGACCATCCGGTGGAGCCAGTCCAGCAGCTGCCAAAAGTGCATCGTCGTGGCGCTCCTTGCCTTTCTGCCTTTAATCTCACGCCTAGAAATCACGCATAAAAACCAATCACTATTTTTATTCGTTCATTCATTCATTGTTAGGTAATTCGATGTTGTGTTTCTTCAAATGTTTTTGAGACCAAAATATACTACACTCCGTTTTAGTTTAAACTCCATCGCAACCGGCGCCTGACCATCCGGTGGAGCCAGTCCTGCGGCTGCCAAAAGCTGCATCGTCGTGGCGCTCCTTGCCTTTCTGCCTTTAATCTCGCGCCTGGAAATCACGCATAAAAACCAATCACTATTTTATTCGTTCATTCATTCATTGTTAGGTAATTCGATGTCGTGTTTCTTCAAATATTTTTGAGACCAAAATATACTACACTCCGTTTGAGTTTAAACTCCATCGCAACCGGCGCTGACCATCCGGTTGAGCCGAGTCCAGCAGCTGCCAAAAGTGCATCGTCGGGTGGCGCTCCTTGCCTTTCTGCCTTTAATCTCACGCCTAGAAATCACGCATAGAAACCAATCACTATTTTATTCGTTCATTCATTCATTGTTAGGTAATTCGATGTTGTGTTTCTTCAAATATTTTCTGAGACCAAAATATACTACCCTCCGTTTTACTTTAAACTCCATCGCAACCGGCGCTGACCGTCCGGTGGAGCCAGTCCAGCAGCTGCCAAAAAGTGCATCGTCGTGGCGCTCCTTGCCTTTCTGCCTTTAATCTCACGCCTAGAAATCGCGCATAAAAACTAATCACTATTTTATTCGTTCATTCATTCATTGTTAGGTAATTCCATGTCGTGTTTCTTCAAATATTTTTTGAGACCAAAATATACTACACTCCGTTTTAGTTTAAACTCGATCGCAACCGGCGCTGACCATCCGGTGGAGCGAGTCCAGCAGCTGCCAAATGTACATCGTCGTGGCGCTCCTTGCCTTTCTGCCTTTAACCTCACGCCTAGAAATCACGCATAGAAACCAATCACGCATAGAAAAAAAAGCGTGGGATCGCTGCGCATTCACTGCATGTCATTGGTTTAGCCGGTGGCGGCCAACGCACAAAGGCGTCTGCGCATGCGCAGTGCCGACAGCAGAGCCACCTCAATGGCGTGACGTCAAAGAGGAGAGTTGGTCTATAGACGTCAGAGTCTCGTATTTGCAGCTCCGAAGCCGCGGTGACACTCCTACTACATCGTACAAAATAAGTCTGGAGCCGCTGATTTACGCGTGTTCCTTTCTCGTGTTACGGGGTCCTGTGACATGGGCCATGCAAAAACTGTCTGCAGACGAGCTCGAAGTATGAGCTTCGAACATGCTGGAGGCCTCTACCATCGTGTGTGCAACGCGGACACCGCCTCTTTTGTGTGCGTGTAGGAGCAGTAAGCATTCGATCCCCTTTCTCCTGTTTCAGATTTCGGGCAAGAGTTCGGGCGATTTTTGCTGCGCAGTCCAGTAAGCGGCAGCCCCTCGCCTCTTCCTTCGCTTCTTTTGCGCTGGGAGGCGTCGCCTCGTCTGGGGCGGCGAATACGTCGGCGAAAGATGTTGCGAGAGGGTGTTCTTGTTTTTCTATACTTGATTTTTTCCCTTGCGCCCTCGGGGTCTCGTTCATCCTAGAGCGACAAACACGGCTCGTAGACATGTCGTGCAAAACAAGTTGCAAACGCCTTGTGTTTGCAACTTTTTTCTTCTTTGGAAGTCTCAGGTGTTAACTTTTGTGCCAGGAAAGTTAGAGCACAGGTTCGACAACGAGCAGGTGGCAAGTCGATCTTGTTTTAGTAGTGGGACCAGAATCCTTGCTTACCTCGTTAGGGGAACTCGTGCAAACATAATTTCGTAGTAACCGTGTATTTATTTATATAGGTATTTATGTACTCTCGAAGACCGTTAGGCGTTACAGAGAGGACTTGGCGAAACAAAGTTGAATGAACCTATGTGTAAACAGCGGTAACAAACAGACGATTAGAAACTATGGAAGGCAAAAGAGTCGCTGATGGAGACGACGGTGACGGAAGGTGGTTCCAGTCCAGGCTTGTCCCGTGGACAAAGAAGTCAAAATACAAGTTAGCTTCAGAAGTTGGTACGCCGACTTTCAATTGGGGGTCGGTACGGCACGACTCGTATGGCCGTAGAAAGCAATTGGTTTTGACACTCGTTGGTGTGATATAGCTCACGAAAAATGCGTAACCTAGAGCTGCGACGTCTCATTAAACGATCGGATAGCTTCAGCGTCTTCTTCTTTTTTTTTAGAATCTGCGACACATTGGCTTTGCGGGAATGGATAGACAAGTTGAGGTTGGTAGTGCGCGGAACGTCACCGAGGCGTTTCTTTCCTGACGTTAAATATACTCAAGTGTCCGTCCTCGTGCCAAAGCTGAGCGCAAACAATTGGCGCGTACTTACGCGCAGGTTCAGTCTAACGTCACTACTGGAGCATTAAGGCCTGTTCACACATGCAGCGGAGCGCTACAAGCGTAGCGCTTATCTCGCGCTAAGCGCGTGCTGACGGGAGCGCTTCACCAGCTTTGTATCGCACCGTCAAAACTGTTGCTCATGGCAGACGATAAGTAGCTGACGGCACGTGAGGAGCGCTACATCAGCGCTTCGCTGCATGTGAGAACCGACCTTTAGGCGACGTCGGGAATGGCGCGTGACGGCAGGCCACGTGACGTGACGGTGCCACTTCCTCACGTGACCCATAGTGGCACGAACAACCTGACCCTTAGGCCGCAGTCGCACTGCGCATATATCATTCAAGAGACGCGTGGGCTAGCGCACACCAGCTCGGAGCACGTGGAGCGAAGGCTCGCGCTGCAGAACCCAGGATCCTGGATTCAAACCCCACCCCTGCCCGTTTCGGTCTGGATGAGCGTCGTACCGGCGTGCGGTCGTGTACCACTACTGCGTGGTGCACGTTAAAGACCCCAGGCTAGCGGTTGTACTGCACTGGCTAACTCGCTCATCTACAGCTGGGAGACTCGTCGCAACTTTGAAATGGCTGACCAACTACGCGCTGTATAAATATCCGCATAACCCCCAATTAATACATAAGAAACGCGGTGTTCGTTGCGGACAATGTCGTAATTATCTTAAGCATGTTGCAAGCATGTCTGCTTCATACATGCGTGAGACATGTCTACAGATAGTTTGACCAATGTGACCCTCATGCACTGAGGACGCCTTAGGCAGTGTCTGCAGACTGTCCCTAGCGTGATGTTTTAGCAGTTTGACGACAACGGAATGCCCCGGTACCGTCAAGTGCCAGCGTGCCTGGTGATGTTCGAGTGGCTGCCGAAAATTGAGCCTCTTTATTTGGACGGTTCATCAGACACGACAATTGCCTCTCTCCTTGTGTTTCGAGACTGAGCAGAAACTGCGCACGGTGAAGTTCTGAACTGTACCGATGCTATTCAGCCACCCTGTTTTGCATCTGCCCAAATAACCTGCATTACCAACTTTTTTTTTTTTTTTTTAGTGCATTTGCATAAGTAGGAGACATGTTTCGCCGCGGTTTGTGAGGTTTTCAGCCGCTCGACTCTTTGCACGAAGCGGCGCTTTTTTGGCATCGCTAATGATCAGAGTTACTCCTGTTCTTTACCATCGTTTATCTTTTTTTTTTTTACTCCTTCCGCGGTAAGAAGCAAAGTTGAAGAAAGCAAAAGATTAGTTTGTTAAAATTGGATACGGCGAGTGTGGGGTAGAACGTGTTCGCTGTGCCTTCGGAGTAAAATTGTGGAGAAAGCGCCAAGGGCGCTCGTTTGTTGAATTGGAAAGGAATCGGCTAGGAATTAAAAAAAAAAGCATAAAGACTACTAAGGATAGACAGATATAGAGACTGGCAAGGGATAAAAGACTGGGCGACTAGGGGGTGGATATGGACATATAGAAATGGAACGCGAAAGTATGGGGAAAAACAGGGGGGTGCCGTTTTTTGTATTGCAGACAAGATTTAATGACCGTTGATGTGCGAAGTGCTAGGAAATGAAAAGGTAAAATCTAGGGAGAAGCTATAATCCGAAGGAAAAGGGGCAAAAGAAAGGTTGCAGGCATAGGGGAGAAGAGGACAGAAAAAGGAAACACTGACTTGGTGCAGTCAAAACCTAAGGAATGAAAGAATGGGTATTGGGATTTGCTAGGGACTGAACAAATGGCATAAAGATGTAGGGATTATGCGGAAAGACAAACTGTGCGAAAGCAAAACATTCTACCAGGATCGACGTATCTCCCAGGTAGCGCGAAGACAAAAAACGGGAAACGCGATAAAGGACCGAAGGGAAAACGGATCAGGCGCGAGAGCTGTGGTTTCTGTTTTCCCAAAATGTGCTTAGGTATAAACTCGTTCGGCGCTTCTTTTGTGGACCGTGGGATTTCGTTTTCTGACGCATTTCTTTTTTGTCAGAGCGGCGTTTTGGTTTTTCTTGCTCGCGGGTGCTTGCTTTAGGCTAATGTCACAGATGATACAAAGGACAGTCCCTAGACACTTTCTGATGCGTGTTTCCTCCTTGGCGGACCGTATTCTCACACTGGTCATGCAAAACCTGTCTTTCGACATGTTTGAATCATGCTTGCGTATGAAGAAAACATGCTTTGAACATGCTTCGGGCGTTTCCGCAAATAATTATGTCATGTCTTGCAGCAAACGCCGTGTCTTTTGTGCGGTGTATAACCAGCGCGACTCCGGCTTTAGGGCTCAAAATGGACTGCACTGAGATATCCGTGATGCTGTACGTGAACAGTGACTAATGGTTCTTGATTTCTTTTATTGTTGTGTTTGCTTTTTAGAGGGAAACTGAAGCGTCTTTGTATTTAGATAAAAACGCTTAAATCGTTTTCATTTGATTTCCAAGATCACGAATGTCGAGATTATTTTTCAACTTTGTGCACAGCTGCAGAAAATCAATTTCAAAGTACCGCCGAAGCCCGCCTCATTCCCGGAGCGTGACGTCATACCCAGAGTTTCCGGGATCTCGGTCCTCGCGCATCTTCAGCGCCTTTCAAAGCTATGCACGCGCGCTCTTGCTATTTTCAGAAAGCTGAAGAAAAAAGAAGGAAGAGACGTCACGATTGGTGTCGGTGCGTGTGAATGTACCTGGCAACCTGTCAAGACACCCTTTCTAGGGTGCCTACATGTCTGTCTGTCTCAGGGTGAAGACATTCATTGTTGCCCTGAATGTGTCAGCGCGTGACGCTCTCGCGCACTCGGTGCGTGACTTTGGCGGTAAAATGGCGTCTATGCATTAGCCAAAGCTACGAGCTCGAGCTGAGGGACACCAGATTGCGCGCACTTCAAAATGCATAAAAAAACGATTGGGCGGAAAAATGGCTGAGATGTCACCACTCAAGCAAAAGCGCGTGTGTGTATGAAGGCACTCTAACCCTTTCAGAAATTCAGTGCCATCTAGCGGCTGAAATATCAGTCCATATTGTTGTATGCTCATGGCGGATAAAATCTGTTGCCTATTCATTAACGGTAGACGCACGACACTTCCGGTGTTTTTCGCTGAACAGTTATTTCTGTATTTGCTGCAGTTTCGATGGTGTGAAGAAACTACCACACTGTGCGAGGCGCTTATGCACGCTTTCTGCGTTTAGCCTCGCACGCCAGCCACGTTGTCTCCATATCCGGTATGCGTTCCGAAAAAAGCAAGAGATTACTGCCCTGCAAAAAGTAAGAAAAAGTATAGAAGGGTCACTAACTAAGAAACGACTGACGAGTTGGAATTAAAATGTTAACACGTTCTACTGTCGCAGCGCCGAAAACGAAAGCGATGTTTTCACGCATACCGGAAGTTCCAGAATTAAAGATGGCGGCGCAGCACGAAGAAAAGGTGTATAGGGGGTATTCACTGGACGCCATATTTGAGGGCGATGTTTAGAGCGCATGCCCAGAAAGAGCTCACATTAGTAGGCTGGTAAGACCGGCCATCTTGATGGTGCGGAATGCACGTTGCAAACGAACTGTGGAAGCTCGCCGACAGCACGCACTCAGCAGACGCGCACACGGCTATGGCCGTGAGTGAAGACAATTTATATAGTTGAACAAACCTCTTGATAAGATTAACACTTTATTCTCATGAGCATCTCTAGGGCGTGCCGAAGCCGAGTATACAGCTTTTCCACAAGGACGCAGCCATCTTGAATGGCGTCACTTCCGGTATGTGGTAAATCATCGTTTCGATCTTTCCACACCGCTGGAAGGTGTTTACGAAGAAAGGGATATTACCACTGTGAGGTTTACTGAGCACATGAGCAGGCGGGGAAAATACAAAGAAGCGAAAATATACTTGTTGGGGATGTGTGAAGTCTTCCGAGCACACGAGCAGGCGCGGAGAATTCCGGGAAGCGGGTCCCGCGTTGGTTCGTTATCTGGGGTGTTTCTCCCCGCGCCTGGTCGTCGGCGACTTGTTAATGGGAGTGGGGACGAGAGCGGGACGCGTCCCCCGCACTTCGGAATGTGCGTCGCCCGTTCGTAACCTCGGACAGGGACCGCTCGGGCGGCTGTACTTCCGACGCGCTGAGTACGTTTTGTGTTTGTGTTTGGTTTGGCGTCCCCTTCCCAGATGTGAAGAGCCACTGACCAAGGGTTTCTTGGTGGTGCCTTCGGGAGTCGGGTTCGCGGCCCGGGGGTCCGACTTTCCCGTCGTTGACGGAGACCGCGGGGCGCCCGACATCTGTGCGTGTGCGTGGGTGGGTGTTTGTGTGTGTCTTTTTGGAGTGTTTTTATTATTTAGCAGTGTTCTCCCTGATTGGATGCGAGAAGACCTTTTGGGATTGGTCGTTGAACACGCAGGGGAGAAGGAGTAAGTTTATATAAGCGACCGGAGAAGGGGCCGAAGGGCTTCTTGGTCGATGGAAAGCGTGATGTAACTTTCAACTGTTTCGTCTTGTAAATATATTTCATCTTTCTCTTCACCAACTGTTGAGTCCCGTCTCGAAATCCTTCATCTCTACGATCTGACGACCCGCCGCCTCTGTCTTTGAACATCATCACCGACGCAATCCTCACGGAAGAGACAAGAACAAACTTCACTGGCGCAGTCGACAGGATTGCGTCGGCGGATCGTTGCGGCGGGTGCAGCTCCACGGATTCGGCGGACAGCGACAACACGGGCGGAGAAGAAGAGCAGCAAGTTCCCGGAACTCGGCGGCGTCTTCCACGGAGAGGCCTGGACCACCGAGATTCTTCCCGTCGACGCGGCGACGCCGGAACGGCTGCTATCCCAAGACAACAAGGAGTGCGTCCACGGCTCGGACACCATCGTGCCTGACTGTCCTGACTGGCTGCGTGTGTTCCTCAGCGGGAGTCATCGATTATCTTCAAGGTGAGGTGATTCTTTTGACTTGTGCCCGCCATGGGTGAGGAAAGAGTGGGCCGGCAAATGCCGGTCCTCACGTTGGGTCGGGATGGGGCTGGCGATGGGAATGTAGACGGGCGAGGTGAAGCGTCATCTCAGGGTGGACTGGCCACTAGCTTGGGGATACAAGGAAACGGGGACCAAGGAGACAGCTCGGGTAGTTCGTCGGCCGTCACCGATCAAAGGGGTGTCGAGCAAGAAATGGAACTCATGCGAGCGAAGGAGAAGTTGGTGCGACTCGAGCTGGAGCTAGAGCGGCTACGCGTAGAGAACAGACCCCGAAGAAGCGCAAGCGGCGCGGAGTTAAGCCTTCGAGAGGAGGTGCTGAGTTTTTCGAGGCTTATGAAGGGTGTTCTGACGCAAATGTCTTCGTCGGAACTATTGGTGCCTAGCTCGTTCGACGGTGTTGAAAACCTGTTTCCGACGTATGAGGTGCCCGAGCGTCTGAGGGGATCTCTCATCCGACCCCATTTTACGGAGCGCATGCGGGCGCTAGTGAATAGGCTCCCTGTGGGCGAGGCAAGTGAATACGGCGCGGTTAAGGAGCGCGCTTACTTGAGCTGAAGATGTCGCCGTCTGGGTACAGGAGACTCTTTCTGAACGCCACCAGAGCGGAGAGGGAATCCTGGACTCAGTTCGTGACACGCGTTGAGAGCTGCGTCGAGTATTACGCTTGGAGCCGAGGCGTTGAGTCCCTTGAGGACTTGCTGGTACTGATAGTGTCCGACCGCGTCAGGGGCTCCATGGCGGCCGACATGCAAGAGTACGGAACTTTTAACGAGGGCGAAAAATGGCCGAGGCCATTAGAGATGCCCGCGCTGGCCGACCGCTTTGACGAGGGCGGGCGATGCCAGCGGAAAGGGGGCCCTCACCGGCTCCCAAGGACCGCTCACTGGAAAAAAAAGCGTTGACTCCCGCCAAGCCAAAACTCGAACTCCTCCAGGGTGAGGTGTTTCAACTGCCAGGCATTGGGTCATTTTTCCCGCGATTGTCCGCGAAAACGCGCGCAGGAGGGAGACCGAGGCGGTAACCCCGTCGTGGGTACGGTCGTGACCAACCTGCAACGGCTACAATAAACTATAACACAGCTAGGCGCAACCGCGCCCCCTTTCGAGCAGATTGAGGGACGCGCTGGGTTGAGAAGGGTTGATATCTGTTGTGGTGCGAAGACCATTAATGCTGTCATCGATTCTGGCGCCGAAATTAGCGTAGTCCGTGAAGGGGTCGTGCCAGAGACAGATGGGTCATCGGGTAAGGTGGTGCTCACGGATGCGTTCGGAGACAGCGTAAGCGCTGTTTTGAAGCTCGTGCCAATGGCTCTCCTTGCGCACTACGTGGAGTACGCCCCTCGCAAAGTGCCGCTTCTCTGCGCTGTCACCGACCGGCTGGTGGCCGTAGTCGACATGCTACTGACGCCCGACGACTACGTGAGCCTAAGAGTAAACCGCGGGGCGACCGAGGCGGACCCGCGGGCCGGAGGACCGCAGACGCGTTGCATAACGAAGACGACGGGACTTCTCTCTCGAGCGATGTCGCTGCAGCCGTCGGCGCGCTAGTCGGTGTCGAAAATGTCGATGGACTGGCTCTCAGACCGCCGTTGTCGTCGACGCGCTTTCCAAATAGTCAAAGAAGCGACGAGACTTTAAAGAGTTCCTAAGAGGCAGGCCGGAAGTTCAACCCCACGGAATGTCTGTGGAAGAAGGACTCTGTTTCACAGGAAGGAGGCCAACGGGAAGCTGGTGAAATAGTGTGTTCTGCCCAGACTTGGACGTAGTTCAACTACTCTACTCAAACTACTGTAGTTTAACTACTTTTCCGAGTAACTTGGTAACTTTCAATTACAACTTTATTTGGGTAATTAGTAGTTTATTTAACTACAATTTCCAGGTAACTTACTCAGACTACTAACTCAGTTCCGAAATCTAGTGCTAAATTTGTTCATCACAAAAGTTTGAGTGCAGAAATAAATAAGACGCCGGCAGATGAGGTGGCATTCCTGAACTAGGGGCCCCCTCACAAGCGTCCTTGTGCCAAGGTGGCGACGAGCCGCCAAGACGTAACACCGGAGCCCACAAACGCAGGAAGAGATGCTTAACAAGCCATGGTCGGGTATTGATCTAATCCGGTAATGCACGCAGGCGCCGCGCCTCCAGCTGCAACCGTGAAAGGCGGGGACACTCCGAGGGGTGTCCCCGCCTACCAAATGGAACTGTCTTGGCATATCACTGCCTAAAAGTTTGTTATATAAACATATATCCTAATTACAGTAATTAAAAGTTAATTAACGAATCTTGGTTAATTGGTTTGATATGAATGATGAATATATTCCCATCTAATGTCCGCCAAGCCATAAAAACACGCAGTGAAAACCGCATTCAATAAACGTTTACCCCCTTTATTTAAAAATTTGGTGCAGTTAAAAAAACACCCTGTATATTGTTTCCGACATGTAGGTCCGAAAATATACTTGTTGGGGAGGTGTGAGGTTAACTGAGCACATGAGCAGGCACGGACAATACAGGAAGCAAAAGTATACTTGTTGGGATGTGTGAGGTCTCCCGAGCACACGAGCAGGTGCGGTTGATTCCAAGAAGCGGGTCCCGCCTGGGTTCGTTATCTTGTTGTGTTTCTCCCCGCGCCTGGTCGTCGGCGACTTGTTAATGGGAGTGGGGATGAGAGCGGGACGCGGCCCCCGCACCATGGAATGTGCGCCCCCCGTTCGTAACCTTCGGACAGGGACCGCTCGGGCGGCTGTACTTCCGACGCGCTGAGTACGTTTTGTGTTTGTGTTTTGTTTTGGCGTCCCCTTCCCAGATGTGAAGAGCCACTGACCAAGGGTTTCTTGGTGGTGCCTTCGGGAGTCGGGTTCGCGGCCCGGGGTCTGACTTTCCCGTCGTTGACGGGAGACCG
>JAZHYW010070053.1:0-17318 GCA_037355805.1 Ixodes ricinus
AGGGTAACTGCAAAGAAAAAAAAAGTGTATTTTTAAACAGCCTAATTAGGACAAGCATGTCACAAAACAATTTTTCCGCCAAAAAAACAAAATTTTTTACAGCAATATTTATTGCGCAGGACTGATTTTAGTTTGCGGCTATTTCACCCGTTTTGAATCGCGCGCCACAAAGTTCCTATTACACGTCACAGAGTCTCTGCTATACGTCACGGAGTGACGTATACCAACCACTCCGCGGGCGTCGAAAGAGCGGGAGTTTCAAATGCGGAGAGGTTGGGACTCCGACTAAATTACGTTCTGTGGCGTAAATATTGCTAGAAAAAATTTGTTTTTTTCGCGGAAGATTTGTTTTGTGACATGCTTGTCCCAATTAGGCTGTTTTAAAAAACACTTTTTTTTTTCTTTGCAATCCATACAGAGAGCCAGCGACACGCGGAAAGCGTATCACGGGGCTACGTCCAGAGAACCCGGGATTGGCTAGGACAGCTCGTAGCGTCCGCCGTCCGAGACGTCAAAGTGAAACGAAGTATAATCACAGTATAGTGTCGCCCCCCCCCGCCCCCCACTTTTTTTGTTTTTTGTTTTTCTTCTTGTTTTTTACAGTGAGGCAGGGATGCCATAAAGTTCCCTTCTCTAGCTGAACAGGCTGACGTTCGTGAGGCTCGTTGCAAAAGACACTTCTAGAGTGACAAAATGTTATGGCGTTGCACTCCGCCCTCCTGTGGAAGGAGCAAAGCTGTCGACGCCTGGCTGGTCCCGTTTAAATCTCCTCTAATTGAGAAGCTAAGACGGAAAGGACGGCCCCGGAGTTCTCTGTCGAATTGAGGGCGCTCTCGACGCGTTTTACGGACAATGGTGGAGTTGAGCTTGGCTTAAGCAGAAGTCTCGCCCGAAGGCTACATGAGCTTAACATGCATGCTTCACATGCTGTTTTGTTCATTCTTGGTCGTTTAGCGTAGTTCCCTACGGAAAGTTTCCTCGAAAACTGACGAAGTTGCAAAACAAGCAAGGAAAATTTCGAGTGAACCTCCCGAAAGCCATCCTTTCAAACCGCTAACAAGCGGTAATGAAGCCGCACTCTTTAAGTTTACGAGAGGCAGTGACTGCAAAAAAACAACGGGCAGCACAGACACGTTGAAAAGACGTCGAAAGAAGGTGATGACGTCAGGAACCACATGTCGAAAGAACGTCGAAAGTCTGAACGTCAGGTCCCTTCGACGTAATATGGAAAGGCTAATGTCTGGAAAAAAGGGTGGATTTTACGTCGACATAACGTCCCACTTAACGACCTTAGAACGTCGACTGCACGTCTGAATTGGATGGGAAGTCAAGTGATAACGTTATATCGACGTTGACACAATGTCCCATTTAACGACCATAAAACGTCGAGTATACGTCTAAACTGAACGGGATGTCAATTGAAAACGTCATTAACGATAAAATAACGTCCCATTTAACGACATAAAATGTCGAGCGCACGTCTGTGATAACGTCATGTCAACATTGAAAAATAACGTCTCATTTAACGACCATAAAACGTCGAGTATACGTCTAGATTGAACGGGATGTCAATCGACACCGGTCTCGACATGGGTCACCGTGGAACGATGGAGTCAACCGAATCTAGTGGCTTCGTTGTTCGAAGGTATGTTCGCGAAAGCATGTATATTTGGGCGGAATAGCCCATTTGCTAAATCCCCAAGCGCCCCGGCCCGCACTCCAGGAATCATACGAACGGTGGTCTTCCTTGTGATCGGTAATTTCGACCACTTCCGTGGTTAGACAGTTTAGGGTGTAATTCGGAGTCACCCTAAACAAGCGTCCTATAGTGCCCAAGGACCTGTCATATCACTTTTAAGATTTCTCGTCAATGACAACGTTTTCGATACTGTGCATGCTGTCCACCCTTCAACCAGGTTCAGCTGCAGAAATCTCTTACATTGTTGTCATTCTCTTACAGCTTCGAAGACGCTGATATTAAGTTAGGAACGCTAAAAATGCTGTAAACAGTCCCGCTGACTCCGAGCTAAATCCTGTTTTTCGTTGTTGTGAATTCTCGGCTTCTTAAGCAATTCCTGCTAAAACAACATTCGTGAGAATGATAATATTGTGAGAGATTTCAGCAGCTCAGCCAGGTTGAAATGTGGATTGCATGCACAGTATGAAAAATGCTGACATTGACGAGAAATTTTTGAAGTGATGTGACAGCACCTTGGGTTCTATAAGGCGCTTGTTTAGGGTGATCAAGGTGTTCGCTCAGTCACTATTGGGACGTCTCGCGCTCAACGTTCAAAAAACATCCCGGAGAAAACGTAGAACTGACGTCTATTAATGCCAATGACGTCAAGGTGTTGCTCAGACATTGTTGGGACGTCTCCCGCTCAACGTCCGAAGAACCTCCCGAAAAAAACGTGGAAATGACGTTGAATAATGTCGATGACGTCAAGGTGTTGTTCAGGACATTGTTGGGACGTCTCATGCTCCACGTTCAAAGATCGTTCCGGAGAAAACGTAGAACTGACGTCATTATTGCCAATGACGTCAAGGTGTTGCTCAAACATTGTTGGGACGTCTCGCGCTCAACGTTCGAAGAACCTCCTGAAAAAACTTAGAACTGACGTCGAATAATGTCGATGACGTCAATGTGTTGCTCAGGACATTGTTGGGACGTGTCGTGCTCGACGTTGAAATCACTTCCCGGAGAAAATGTAGAACTGACGTCGATAAATGTCGAAGACGTCAAGGTGTTGTTCAGGACATTGTTATGACGTATCCTGCTCGACGTTTAAACAACATCTCATACAAGACGTCCAACAGACGTCGATTACTGTTGAAGACGTCGAGGTGAAGCTTATGACTTTGTCACTACGTCGCGTGTTTGACGTTGTCGGAACCTTTCATGTGGACGTACCAATGCCGTCCATAAAAAGTTTGTTAAGGACTTCGACGTCGCCCAACGTCTAGCACCTTATTTCTGCGTCCTCTCGACGTCTTGTGCTGCGTGGGAACTGCTCTGGAGCCTGTGTCCTGATCTTCCAGTGCGAGACAACACTTTTCCTTCCATCGAGTGATATGATCGCTGCAATCTTTATACGGGCCTCTGAGGTATTACCTATTATGCTTTGCTAGAGTAATACGTCCAAATGGCTAAAGAACGTTCTGAATTACTGCAAGTAGAAGAAACAAGACCACTTCCGAAACTAATTGAAACATTTTCCGCTGAAAATAGGCAGCATGTAGGAGAGAGTTTCAAAATATATTCTTGATCTTAATAAGAAATGCCTGCGAATGTGCCGAAATGACAGTGGTAGCTATATTACAATCGCATTCAATCTTAATTATTTATTTTATTTTTTGAATGCAGAAGTTTGTTAGTTTGAAACACGAGAGTTCAGTTATTAGAAGGGGTGGACAAAGCGGTTTTAGCCCTAAATACTTTAACCACCAAGATTACTTTGTTGTATGTGTTGCTTTCCTGTTCAACTCAGTAATTGATTAAAGAAAGGCTAGTTAGACAAGTTCCAGTCACTGAAATAAAAACACTAAATTCTCGGGACAGTTTTCGAGTTGCGACTCGCGAGGCATGTTTTTACTGGCAGCGAAAGTGTTTTTTCTTGTAATGGGAATTTGGGAGGTATCCCTTTGGTTACTGTCTAATGAAATTTATGCCTAAGTAATTATGCCACTCGATATCAAGGGGGTCATCTATGCCATCTAAGTCAACATCATTTATTTATTTATTTATTTATTTATTGATTAACTTTCCCACATCGCCAGGGTGGCATTACAGTGGGGGGGGGGGATGTACATCAATGTGATACATTTAAGTAATAGGAAGGAACATAACAGAACGCGCACATGCATACCTAGTACACGGGAAACAAAAAGAAAACACTTCTCACAATGCAGTAAAGAAAGCGCGTCATTGTCCAAAATGTCAACAACCTCCGAAGGCAATTGATTCTATTCGCTAATAGATTTGGGGAAAAAATAAGATTTAAACTGGTTTGTGTTACATTTATATTCACGTACCTTTCGTTCGTGATCGACACGATGAGAGATATAATGCGGGGGGGGGGGGGGACGTAGTTTTCGCGCTGTATACCAATTTTGCAGTGGTAAATGTTATGAAAAAATTTTAGCCGTAGTTTTTTCCTTCTTTTTTCAAGAGATTCCCAGCCTAATTCCTTCAGACTTGTCATGCTGAGTCGCCTGTTATAATTCCCGGAAACATATCTAGCCGCTAAGTTTTGAACTCTTTCAAGATTATTTCTATCAAAAGCGGCTGGTGGGTCCCAGACTGTACACGCGTACTCTAGAACAGACCTGATATAAGTTTTGTACAACAAATCTCGCGCACTTTGCGGAAATTGTCGGAGTATTGCGTCGTAAAATCCCAATACTTTACAAGCTTTCCCTGTTACGAAATCAACATGCCTGTGCCAACACAAAGACGGTGTTAGGTATATTCCTAAGTATTTAAATTCAAACACAGTTTGTAGTGGAGTACTGTCAATGATGTATACATTTTTAGGTCCATCTTTTTTCTTGTAAAACACATATGTACGGTTTTTTCTAAGTTTAGCTTCATTTTCGATTCTTGCCAAAACCTGTGTATTCTGAAAAGGTCGCGTTGCAATGCATAGTTGTCTTCCTCGCTTCTAATTTCTCGATATACGACGGACTCGTCTGCAAACAGTCTCATATAAGAAGTGATATTTTCTGCGACGTCATTAATATAAACTAAGAACAACAACGGGCCCAGCACCGACCCCTGTGGGACGCCTGACGGCAAGTCAATAGTTTCATATGCAGCACCATTTACAACCACATATTGGGATCTTAAATTTAGATGTTCCTGAATCCACTCAACTATGCGGGGGTTAATATTAAAACTATGTAACTTACGAACAAGTAAGTTGTGGTCTACGACATCGAACGCCTTTTGAAATCTATAAATACACAGTCTCTGCATCTTCGCTGATCCAACTTTTCACTTATTTGTTGAGCAAACTCTGTTAGTTGAGTAACACATGAGACTCCCTGCCGAAAACCATGCTGGTTTGGATGAAACAATGCATGCGCATCGATGTGTTTTATAATGCTAGTATATATAAAATATGTTCTAACGTTTTACAAACAATACTTGTTAGAGAGACGGGTCGGTAATTCGTGACGAGCTCCCTATGTCCAGATTTATGCACAGGAACAACTCAAGCTGTCTTCCAATCGCTGGGAGGCCCACATGTGTTAAGGGACTTACTAAACGACACCTTCAGAAACGGTGAAACGGACCGCGCACACAACTTTAACATACTACTTGGCAAGCCGTCTGGCCCTCCCGCTTTGAATGAATCCAAACACTGTAGCAGCAGTGTAATTCCATACTCGTCGATTAATACCTCCTCCATGGTTTAATTATTCGTTCTAGCTGGACTTGAATGATTAGAATTCAACGTTTTAGGTGAAAAGACTGAGCCAGAAAAGTCGTTTAGGCAGTTTGCTTGCCCAAGGTTACTTTCTATTAAATCGCCGTCATGCGCAAGTGGTGGGATGCATACTTTATATTTTCTGTTACGTTTAACGTACCTCCAGAACTCCTTCGGGTTCTTTCTAATTCGCGATTGAAATGACTCAAGAAAGTTAGCTTTTGCTTCAATCATTGCAGTTTTAAATTCCTTGTCGATAGCCTTTAGTTTCGCTCTACCTTCTGAGGAGGATTTTTTAAGTATTATTAAATGCTCTCTGTCTCCTATTTCTAAGAGCCCGTAACTTGTTGTTAAACCAAGGTTTACTTTTTGCACGTCTTGCTGTTAATAACCATGATGGCACAAATCGGTCTCGTAGCTCAAAAAACTTTTGCCTTGAAAAGTAACCAGAGATCGTTAACACTAAGAGAATCTGATAAAAATTCAAATTCCTGGAAGTAATCTTCTAAAGAAGAATACTTCCAGGAAATGTTCTTCCTGGAAGATAATGACGAGTTTATGCAAGTCGGCATACACGTACTGTATAAATAAGGTTTTAAACTTGGTAAAAAAAAAAGTTCACAAGAACGCGGAGTCGTCATTTTTAACTTTTCAACGAAAGTTGTGATTGACTATGTCCCAAACAGCCTCTAACCCACAATCGCCTCTGCTTCAATTCCACCAAGTGAAACCCGAATTTTCTAGTCATCGAATCTACCGATCATTAAACTTTCTAGGATATAACATAAAATGAACGATATTTGTATTTTGTAATGTGTTGAAACATACATAGTGCCGTCATTGTCGTTACCACCGCCACCATCATCATCATAGTCAGTATTAGCACCACCATTAGGAACCTCGCAAACAACATTACCCCAGGGACCCAAAAATTCCTTAATCAGGCCCTCTCACATTACTCGCGCATCAAGTTGGTCCACAAACACGAGTCACTGCAATATCCGTGGTTCGAATGCCTCGTGCCAAGTTTCCTTGTTGAACTCATTGCCAAGCGGCATTCGAAGCACGGATCTTGCGGTGACTCGTGTTCGATCCTGTATGCAGACTGTCTTTTGTACGATGTATAAGCAGTGTGACCCCGGCTGAACAGACGGCTCTTCCATACCCATTTGAATTTTAGGAAAAAGAAATGTTTCTTTTGTGTTTTGTTTTTCATGTTCGGAGTGTTTGAGACACGGCCATAAGCCGAGATCCTTATCGAGACAAACTGTCTTGCACTTATGCCCGTGTCCCACTAGAGCGACAGACAGAAACAAACGACAGCGACAAGCCTCAAACCAGAGTCTTTCGTGATTTGAGAGGATTTGTAGAATAAAGGAGGCTATGCTCAAACCACGGTGGCTCAAACACGAGCATCATGCACGTGAGGGTATCGTTGGCAGGCTAGCAATCGCTCGTGCTTACTTCACGAGCACCGAACGACTAAACGCCTGCCAAAGGTACCATCGCGAGCACGCTGCATGGGTTTGAGGCTTGTCGCTGTCTTTTGTTTCTGTCTGTCACTCTAGTGGGACACGGGCATAATGGTACAAGAAAGCGACAAACAGTCCCGACGAAACGCAATGCACGTGGCCATTTTTGTTTTAGCGGAGAGTTTTAAAATTGAAGGCCCCAACGCTTTGAGCCTCCCAAGCAGCTTAGAGCGTCGCACAGCGCTTGCCCAGACAATCTGCGCATGCTCTGTGCAATACCCCAAGTTGCACTGGGGACCCACGGCTTTGGGGCCTCCAATTCTAAAAGTTTCAATAACCGAAAAACAAAATGCTTTAAAAGGAGACACTAGCTGCCGCGGTAACAGTGTTGGCCACTTCCGTCTTTACTGGAGAGTTACTTGGTTCAACAAGCTCTTCAGTTCATTTAGACTTTCCTGACGTCCATGCCGGAACTTTGACTTCGAAGAGACTTACCTTGACCGGAAGAAAGCAAAACGGCAGGGTCGAAAGGTCACTACTCGTGTGGATGACGATACGTCCACGGTCAGGGCCCACAGCACGTGCACACCATGCAACTGCGCGGTGCCGCCCCCAAGCATGCTGTAATTCGTCGAGTGTCTCCGAACAGCACGAAGGACTTGTGAGAGCACGTATCTTATCCTTTATTCATATACGCACGATGTGTTCTTGGCGATAGGCGTTGCTTCGGCAGACCGATACCTCTTTTTGGCAGCGTTTCAGCGATTTCCTCGGCTTAATCACGTAGCGCTCCTGTTTCGATGTAAACAAACTGTCGTCTTGGGCGCGTGCCACTGGGCTAAATGCTGGCAACCGGAGTTCTCCAGCTTCTGCACCGCTTCACACAGCCGATCAAAAAACAAAAATGCAAGGAAAGCCAGAACCACGGTGCTAATGTCTTTCAGCCGGCACGTCACACGTTACCCAGTACATCATAAAGTTTGCAAAAAGGCTGTAAAGCTTTGAAAAAAACTACGAAGAGTGAGTCGGAGCATATGTTCAAACACATAGCATTTTCCCGCTGTTAGCTCGATTGTTTCACAGCCCATAGATAGATGGCGGCAGGTTCGCAGCAAGAGCGTATATAGAGAACGCACCCTTGGGAATCTGCCGAAACCACGCTTCCACCGTGGCCGAAACCAAACAAAAGAAAAACAAATCTAAAAAAAAACTTCGATTCCAGTTATTCTCTATACCCGTTTTCACCTCAAGAAAAAAGCAAGTTTTGCGCATTGTTCATACGCGGTGCGAAGTAGTTCTTGCGAGATTGGGTTGTCGGAGGAAAAAGCGATGCTTTTGGTGTTTGGGACGTGTGCGTCTTGATAACATAACATATATCTAATCTAAAATTCACCAGCATATATCTTAATTATCCAGATAAAGTGGGAAATTAGCAATGCTCCGCGAGGAGCCGGACTTGTTTTACTTCGGTTCTTGAGGTGAAAACAGTTATAGTTGTTGTTTTTGTTTACTTTCCTTCTTGTCAAGGGTGTTGTTGGTCCTTGCTGTACAGTTTGTCTCAAGACCTCCTTCATAGCTAGCGCCCCAAAATGCACTCACGAGTCACGAAACAAAAGCATCGTTCTTCCTTTAATTAAACCAATAAAAAAGGCGATCGTGATCATGCATCAGAATTCCGCGGACTCAGCGTCAAAAGGGATGAACGACCTTTGGCCTCCGAGGCCGCATGCCCATCGGAGCATGATCGCCATTCACAATCCCTTGAACGGAAATGCCTGTGGTTGGTGTTCCCTAGTAGTACACCTAGTTCTGTGAATATCCTAAGGATGTCCTCAAAGGGGCACTGACAGGTCAACATCTTTTTCATTATTATTATTACTTGAAACGATTGAGATGGATGCCTCGACATTAACCTTAAAATTCCAAGCTTGTGAACTCAGTATTTGTAAAGTAAAGAAACGATTTCCAAAAGCCTCCGAACTGTGTCAACCGGGAGTGTCGTGTTCGCCCGCATACTATCGTTGTGAGCAGACGACGCTTCGCTTTCGAGTTTTAAGTTCTTTTAGCGCCATTTTAGCGATCTCAACTTCTTTGAAACTGTCTGAGGTCGAAAAGGACGCGCAGTGGACTTTGTAAGCCACGTGAAAGGCCATGTCGCGCCGGTGCTGCGTGAAAGGCTGCACCGGCGGTGTCGCATCCGAAAGTATACGCTGCACAGGTTCCTGAAGAATGCGACAGATAGAGCAGCCTGGCTAGCTGCAATTCCCGAAGGAGTACTGGAGGGTTTCAGATCGAAGTCCTTTATTTGTTCTCGACACTTTGTCGGCGAGGATTATGAGGTCAGCCCAAGCGTCTCAGGAGCGTTGGGGGTTCAAATGGTACCTCGGTTGAGGCGTGGTGTCGTTTCGACGAACTTGCCGCCGCAGGTCACATCACTCGAAGCAAAACGTCCAAGGCTAGAGGTAAGTCTATCAAACATAGAGAACTTTGTCCGATTCCCCGACTCCCTGATCATCCTCACTGGTACAGGTGACGAGCGCCGCCATGTTTTCAGATGAAGGATAAAAAAGCCAGGAGGCGCCATCACTTCCGGACTCCGATGTTCGGTATTTCAAAAGAAGGGGTGTAGTGGATTTGTAATTGCGCTAAAAAAACTGTTTTACGAATGCCGTTGTTAAATATTACAGAAATGTCGCTTACAAAGCTTGTAAACTTTATTATCGGTTACGTCACAAATAAAACCAAGCAGAAGGTGAGAAGAGGGAGACAAAAACTTCCAAAAATAAAAAAGCGCACGCGCGTGTGGGAATATTTTTTTTTGTTGTGTTACTTTTTTGCTTGTCTATGACTGTAACTTAAATCGTTTTAGACAACGAAATAAAATACGACCTTTTGGATGTCAGTGCCCCTAATATGTCCTAACGTTTTGGATATGTCCTGTGGACGTTCGTAGGACATCCCCAGAACATTAGGACATCTTAAGGACACCCTGAGGACATTCACAGAACTAAGTGTGCTACGCAGGTTCCGAGTGCAGCGCGGTGAAGTATGCACTCAGTGATGTCTGAGGATGTGCTCACAGTTCCATGCAGTCTCTTGGAAGGCGCGGGCGCCGCAAGCTGCTTGGTTTTCAACAAAGTGCACCAGCGCTGCGGAAGCGCTGGCGCAATTGGAAACAAGGCCTTCCGCTGGACTAATATCTCGTACACGTGCCTTTGATAGTTGAAACGAATATATATCAACGCCAATAGACATTTCGCTAAATTACCCAAGCACCAGAGAGAATGCTGGGAACGTTGGTACACACGCAGCAAGCGCTCGCCTTCCCTATACAAAATATAATAAGTAAATAACCAAAATAAAGCATTTGTGCAACGCGCGTGCGGAGTGCCATTTGTTTTAGATTTTTGCTTTAAAACAGTTACAGCTGCAGACGCCAGCACGCGCAGGCGCGTGTACCTACGTTCCCGGCATTCTCTTTGATGCTTGGGGAATTCGGCAAAAGGCCTATAGCTTTTGCTAAATTACCCAAGCACCAAGAGCATGCTGCGAGTCTTGTGGCACACGCCGCACGTGCTGACGTCTGCAGTAGTAACTGTTCTAAAGCGAAGCTTAAAACAAATTTTATCTCGCCCACACGTTCGTCAAAACCTTGTTTTGGTTATTTACTTCGAATCTTTATACGGGGAAGGCGAGCACGTGCGGCGCGTAAATTACAGTGGCAGCGTTCTCAATAGAGGAGTTTTAGTAGATCGTTCCGATGACTCCGATAAACAATACCCGATACTCCGCCGCCGCCTTTGCGAATAGAGAGTTTTGTAGATCGTTCCATGACTCCGATAACGATACCCGTCCTCTCCGCCTTTGCGCTTGCATCAGTATCGTTATCGGGGGTATCGGAGGCATCGGAACGATCTACTAAAACTCTCTCTATCGTTATCGGGGTATCGTATAGGCATCGGAACGATCTACTAAAACTCTCTTTTGATGGTTGGGTAATTTAGCAATGAGTCTACATTAAATACGCAAATGGTGATGATGGAAACTAAATATCATGCTGCTTTTAGGGAACTCTACGCTCCTTTTTTAAATTAGATGGCATGGCATTTCTTTCGTTTGGAGCAGCCACCTAATAATGGTTGGGAAGGTGTGTCTGTCCCTGCTACAGATTACCCAATTGAAGTTCATATCTTATAATCATATAATAAATGAGTTAATACTTCATTCCGGGGTACTTTTCTTGGAGAATCTAAATATCACCATCATTTGTCCTCAAAACGAAACTAAATGTGAAAAAAACAATTGCTGTGTGTGCATGTTTATACAGCCTGAACTTAGTCTGCCTCAACGGGCGACTTGTCTTTCAACTGTAGATGAGCAACTTAGCCAGTGTCGTACAACCGTTAGCCTGGGGTATTTAACATGCACCACGCAGTAGTGATACACGACCGCACGCCGGTATTACGATGCTCAACCAGATCGAAACGGGCCGGGGTGGGGATTGAACCCAAGATCCCTGGATTCTGCAGCGCAAGTTTTCGCTCATGTTTTTCATCGTCAGAGAACCAACCGGAACAGGGGCACCCACCATGTCTTCAATCGACAGGGTGCTCAAGCTGCCCGGTTACAAGTTCGACCGCAAGTTGGGAGACACCAAGGCGCGCTATCGCGAAGATCCGGGGGTTGGCGCCGACCAACACCGGCGCCAACCCCGGAGCTCTACCACGGGGTGCTGGACTCCCGGCGTCACAAGCAATTCGACCGGATCGTCTGCATGCTGAGCAAGCAGGAAGCCCTCTCCAGGCGCTCGAGTCTGGCCTGCTAGAAGTCACCAGCCCATGGCGGCCCAGCGAAGACCACCGTCGCGAAGGACCTGCTAGGTTTAACGCTCTTCTTCACCCTCTTCATCATGCCATCATCATCGTCATCATTCACACGATTCATTTCTATTATGCTATTTCATCATGCATACCTTCAAGGTATGGGCGATTTGACTTTCTACGGCGCAGCGGCTCTCCTAAGCTAATATCATACACATACATATATCATATCACATCATATCAGTATCATTATCACGTGCTTCAAGCTGGTGTGCGCTAGCCCATTCGGTCACCAATGCCCTCACTAAATCTAAAAGAAAAAGAAAACTTTCAGCCTTTCCACTCTGGTGAAGAAGGAAGACCAGCGGAGCTGTACAATGGAAAGTAATGGCCGGCCGCAAGTCGGCAAGCCTAACGTTACTGGAGCAAGCTCAGTTTCACAGCTTCGCCTGCGAAGTGAGCTCGGTGGCGGTCACGAGAACGTAGCAGCGCGGCAGTCGAGTCTTACTTCCGGATTGTCTAGCCCGCCAAGTTTGAATAGCAATACTTGAGCTTGGGCGAGTTGGTGATTCATACTAACACTTCACAGTGCAAGGAAACAGACGGACACAAAAATAAATTTCAAACACTCAAAGAAAGAACTCTCACACTGCGCTGACTCTCAACTCCGTGGTGTATTACACTTCATCTTCATCATATTTTTTTCGCTTTTATACACATGGAAGTAAAAAAAAAAGGAAGAAAAGAAAAGAAAAGGAAGCTCTCAACGCGCTGGTAGCAGACGACGCGCGAGTAGGTTCGGCGAACTTGCGCCCCGAGAGCACGTGCCAACCACTTCTCTTTCGTTGTCTTTTTATTTTGTTTCTGCTTTTGCTTTTAGGAGTGTGTCACAAGACTCTCGATACAAAGAGATTGCGCCGCAAATATACATACATACATACATACATACATACATACACAGGTGTCTTCCTGTCTGCGGGGGACACGATCCTTGGGAAACTAGCCCATAACAGCTCCGCTGTAAAAATCGAGAAACATATGCAGCCGTTCGCCGCCGCCGAACGTCATTGGTTGGTCAAGCCGTGGCGTCGTAAAGAACCAGGCGCGATTCTGATTGCACCTTTCTCAGAACGATCAACTGGCAATCCTTACCTCGTTTCATCTCCGCTTCGTGTAAGCGCCTCAGATTCGCTGAGGTGCCTGCTGTGCTTGCTGTGCTTGTAAACCTGCTGTGCTTGCAAACATTTACTGAAGATAAACCTCTTTTTCTTCCACACCCATATTGTTCCAAGATATGAAACTAATGGGTGTGGAAGAAGAAGCAGTGGTGTCACGAGGGTCAGCGGCACCCGGGGCGGTAGCCCCCCGCGACACCCCCCCACCCCGCTCTCGCGTGACCCACCGCGACTGCCCCCCCCCCCCTCTCGCGTGGTCCGCCGCGACTCCCCCCCCCCCAGGTGGCCCGCCGCGACACCCCCTGAGCCCTGCACCCGGGCGGTCCGCCCCCCCCCCCCCTTCGTTGTGACGCCACTGCGTGTGAGCGTAGCAGAGGCTACAAGAGCGAAGACCGGGCTTTCAGTGTCCCTGCCAAGCACGCGCGCTCGTGTAGTGCAAGCACTGTTCAGGGCCACATGTTGGCGCTTGTAGCATCGGCTGCATCTGGACTTAAAGGAACGGTGCAACGATATTCAATCGGAATGTTTTTCACTTTATACGAGCTTACTGGCACTAGTGGGACTCAAGGTTACTCGCACGCAACGCCACTGGCCAAGAAACTCCTTTGTTGCGGTGTAATTTCAGAGAGAAAAGCGATCAATTTCATTCAATCTCTCCTTTGCAAAATTTGATGACGTAAAGTGGGGATCGCAGTACACCCATATGACGATATTTGAATGCGGTTCAAAGATTGGACCCGAGCATTGCGTGGGCACTCGATTTGGGCTCGTGATAATTACTAGCTCGAGAAGCATTCGGGTAGTGGCCCGTGTCCAATCGCTGCAGCGACGACAATAGCCGAGCCATAACAATGTCTGGAACTCAGCGCGTGTCCTGTGCTTTGCCAACTCCAGCGGGTGGCTATGATCAACATTGGCGGCATATAATCGGCTCCAGATCACGTGGCCGCTTGTTCTGGCTGCGAGTTGAGGGGAAGAACGCTGATCGTTTTTCTTTAATTTTTACTGGGACTTCTATTGCGTGGGGTGAAAAACGAACGAGTGTTTCAAAGGTAATTAACGTCAGGGATCCGTTCTAAGCGGTATTTTCGCGGAGTGCAAAAATTGTTGCATTGCTCCTTTAAGCTGAAACGAAGTATAGAAAGCATTCAGTGGATGGCATATTTTACGGCGATGTTTAGAGCGCATGCTCAGAACGATCTCACATCAATAGGCTGCTAAGACTGGCACTCTCGATGGTGCGGAATGCACGTTGCAAAAGAACTGTAGAAGCTCGCCATCAGCACGCGTTCAGAATTCGCGCACACAGCTATGGCCGCCAGTGAATACTCCCTATAGGGAGAATAGAAGACACTCCCCGAGAATACATTAAAAAAAGACGACAACGAGGTACCGCTGAATCACGCTTGACGGCGGCAGCGCACCGCATTCCAAGGCCTCGCCTGGTCACGTGCATTGGCGGGGAGAGGCGTCTCCAAATAAACTAGGGGAAAACCAGGATTCTTTCCGGTATTCCCTTAGAAAGTATTTGGCGCCAATATGCATAAGTCGGTGGGCATGAACTTTTCATCGCTAAAAGCGGCAGCTTTGAAAGTCTGGGACAAAAATGGTTAGCGCAAAATCGCACCACGTTTTCTTTGGGCTAGCGGGCAAGGAACAGCCGGTAACAATATTTATGCTGAGACACCGTCATCTCACTGATGCACAGTCTTCGTGATGTCATCTGAAGCATGTTGAGTTGGAAGCATCTTTTACAGCCTGCACGTCTTCGTGTCTTTCGGATGAATGGAAACACCTCTTGAAGAATCTTTCTGGACGTTGGACAATTGTACAGAAACGTGCATCTCCGTTTATTTGTTTATTTACAATACTGCGGACCTTTCGGTCTACGCAGGAGAGGCAACATAAAAACACATAATAAATACACACTCACGCACTCTGTGCGGGTAAAGCGTGCGCAGGCAATTCGAAGTGCCTGGGGATACTTTTTACATGCAGTACTTAATTTCTTAAAAAATCAGGTAATTGGACTCCAAACAGCTCAGGGCTGCAACAACTGACAAGTTCTTCTGGTAGAGCGTTCCAATCAATAATTGTTCTGCAAAAAATGAATATTTGAACACATCATTCTTGTACTGATACGGTGCAATTGCTTTGGTGTTGCTCGTTCTTCGGGAACGGGCTGTCGAAAGCAACAGATATTTCTCGGAATCAACGTTTGACAGTCCGTTTACCATTTTGAATAATTCTTTCAATCTACAAATTTTTCTTCTGTTTTCCAGGCTATTCGGCTGCGCCTCAGCTCTCATTGCAGTAACAGACGACGTACGCATATATATTCTGAAAAAAATATCGAGAAGTTAGAGAAATCAACCAAAACACCCAACGTATTGTCGCCGCATTTCTATTCCATGAAAGGAAAAGAGCGATAGATTGTCTTTAGGACGCCAGTCCTCAATCACGTGCTCTTCCATCGTACTTTCACTGCGCGCACACGAGCAAAGCTCGCGAGGCGGCTATGTATTACCGAAAGAAAGTTCGCGCTGGAGGCGGAACAGCTGAAAGACCTCCCCGCCGCTCCGATCCTGTCAGTGATTACAGAAATGTTTAAATTAACAATGTCTCAAAAATATGGCCCTTCCAAATATTGCATCATCTCGTCACTAGCACGGCGCACATGAACGACTAGATTCTTCAGAACCTCGCCCTTCTTCAGGAAGCGTTCCTTAGCATTTCCAGACATTCCAACGGTACAAACACCCTACAGTGAACTAGGTTCAAGTTCACCATAGCCCACTATTTAAGCCCTGGTCACATTAAAGCGACAAACAGAAACGATTCCGACACCGACACGCCTCAAGCACGCGCAGCATGCACCCGAAGCTGTATACCTTCGGCAGGCTTGCAATCACTCGGGCTTACTTCCCGAGCACCGAGGAACTGCAAACCTGCCAAAGCTACATTCGCGCGCATGCTGCATACGCTTGACGCTTGTCGGTGTCGGTCGTTTCTCTGTATCGCCGTAGTGTGGCTCGGGCATGAAGGACATATCTTTCGACCGACGGCACGACTCGCATCACGCGCAGGTCAAAGTCGCGTTCCAGGCATTACGGGAGGAAGGCTGGGCCGCGAGGTCGTTGATCTGCGCGTAGATCCTCCGGATGATGTTGATCTCCTCGACGATCGAGTTGGCAATCAGGTCCAGGAAGGCGATCACAATGACGACCGCGAGGGCAGGCTCCGCCTACGATCATCACGTGCTCCCTGACGAAACGGTGCGCCGCGTCGGGGCAGTTGCCGATGTGGATGCGGAACCATGCGTCGTAGTCGGACATGTTCAGGACCTTGCGTCCGCAGAAGATGCTCAACAGTTCGCCGGACGAGTTCTGCTTGCAGCATGAGTGCGGCACAGAGCAGCGCTCCTGGCTCGGGTTCTGGGTGCTGCAATTGAAGTAGCTGCACCGCGGTGGAAGACATGCAGTCAAATGATTACTCTAGTCAAGTACAAGATCTTGAGTAGCGGCTCTGTTCACACAAACTTGGGCTGCTGCGCCAGTATCGGACGCAATAAACCTTCTAAATTACCCAAGCACAAAGGAGCGTGTGCCAGTGTAGTTACACAAAGATCAGAACATGGCACTTTTCACGCGCGTTCGTCAACGCCTTATTTGGATCATTTTTTTTAACTTTTGTATAAAGAGAAGGCGAGCGCATGCAGCGCGTGTACTTAGGTTCCCAGCATTCTCATTAATGCTAGGGTAATACAGCAAAAGGTCTATTGGCAATGGCTACGACTTAAAAATTAAACTTTTTAAGCTTCATTAGACTCCATATTTGAGTGCACGGTTCACAGGGCGTGCTCAGCACGAGCTCAAAATTATAGGTTCCCAAGACCGGCAACCTCGGTGTGGAATGCACATTGCAAAAGCACTGGGGAAGCTTTGCCGTCAACACGCGCTGAGAAGCTATTCACTCAGGTATGGCCGCCAGTGGATACCCTATAAGCCTGGTTCAGGCGGTTACGTTGTTTACGTTCAAAACAACGTTGCTAAAACACTCAGTTGGGAAACTCACCGTTAAAAACCCGAACCGCTCGCGTCCGCCGAGACCAAATCTACATATGATAACAGCGCCACCCATTATCGACCAGTAAAAACATGAAAGTTTATTTATATAGCTACTGCGAAATAGCACTCCAAGATGGCGCCATAGGCCGTTGCGCGACTCCACCTGAACCAATACGTGCAGCCGTGCAGTTCCCGGAGTGGCCGCTGCAGAAGAAACGCTGGCGTTGCGATCGCCATTAGTTCGGTTCTCCAGTACGGATCGAAGCCACTTTTTCAAAGCAGGCTTTATGGCAGTTTCCCAACTGAGTTGTTCTGGTAACGTGGGTTCAAAGACAACGACCCGACGGCAACGACA
>JAZHYW010070056.1:0-15255 GCA_037355805.1 Ixodes ricinus
GGTGTACCTCAACCTTTTTAAGAGTCCTGTTCCCTTTGCAGGCGGAGGTGCTCTGCAGGAGGCCCGCGAGGCCACCCGACGCATCGCCGAGGGTGTCGGTGACCAAGAGCCGCAGCTGGCGCGCCTGTGCGCCCTCTTGCGGCTTGGCGGAGAGCTGTCCGACCAGGGAGGCCCGCTTCCGACAGCACTGCCACGAGGAGATGGAGAGGCTGCAGGCAGACTTGGCCGCCATCGCACCAGGCGGAGCCGACGGAGGGACCGCGCTGCCGGCCACGGATCCCGAGGACAGGGAGGCGGACGCACAGTGCCAGCGGGACCGAGACCGGTTGCAGCGCATGCGTCTCGCTTCTGGTGAGACACTCTGCTGGCCGAGGGTTCAGACGGCTTATGGAATCGTGCACTGCAACAATGGTTTGCGTTATAGAATAAACCGCTAGACCAGAACCACTGAACTCTCAGAATTTTTTTTTTTTTTGTGCTTTGATAGGGCACACACGTCGTAAAATAAACTTTTCCTGAAACTAAGATAAATTTGAGCGCAAAATCTATGTCACGAGGCACGTTCAGAGTTTTGTATTTTGTATTAATTTATATTAGTGTGTCTTAATTGTGATCATATACCGTAATATCCCGAGTCATCGCCCCACCCCCTGCCGCCTGAAATTCATAGAAAAAGTGGGGTGGGCCATGTCTCGGTGGGTGAGCACAAAAGTTAATAAAAGCGGAGAGAAAGCCAGCCCAGTTTTCTCCTCGTATCTAGCGCTTGCTACGCAGCAGGTACATTAAAACTCAAAACTCGATTTAGTTTTATTGTTTTATAGAAAAAATGCCCACGAAAGAATGTTTTACTACCGCGAAGTCCGTTGCTTGCATACACGCTAGGAACGCCACCGATCTGCATAGGAGACGAACGTTTGTGCCGTGAAAACACGTCACCACTATGTTTTCCTAGTTAGTAAAAAAAAAAAAGAGAAGAAAAGAAAGAAAATTCCGCAAGAAAATAGAAAACCAACCAGGCGCAATGAGCGAGCGAGCGAGCGGACCAAAGAAGTGACGAAGAGCGATGCTGTGAAAGCGAAAAGCCGGCAATCGCGTGGCAAATACTTTGGCGTCGGTGCCGATCGGCGCCTTGTCAATCACAAGCTTTGCGCAACTTTCTTGTTTTGTGTACATGCGTGCGTCCGTGCACGGCGTACTTTCAATAGGGGTTTGGGACGCTCTACTAACGCCTGTGTAGGCGTTCCAGTAAAGCTTTATTTACATGTTGGCTTTCTCTAAAACATTGCACAACCGCGGTCGTGACGTAGCGGGGAGAAGGAGCAGGTTCATGGGCGACCTTACCTCGGCGGAGACAGACTTCGACCTTACACTCCGCGGTTACATCCCAAAATATGGGGCGTACGCTACCTCGCGATTCCTGACTGGGTTAATGCTTGTGTTATCTTTCCGAATCTTTTTTTTTTTTTGTTCTGATCGATCTTTTTGTAAACAAAACAAACTTTTATTTTGTTATCTTCATCGTTTTCTTTTCGCATGGATACACTACCACTTCGGAGTCGCTCACGCCAAAAAATGCGTAAGCAACGAGGGGCCTTCTCTCCGTTTTACTCTGTCACGGACAGAGTAAGGTCCACGGCCGGCCGCATCATTTGGGTAGGATGAGTGTTTGCAGATCGCGGAGTCCGCGTTGTGGGTATTTGAAGGGGTGGGCGATGACTCGGTGTTTTTTAGGAAATCGATATTGGCCCAAAAATTGGGGTGGGCGATGACTCGGGGATGGGCGATGACTCGGGATATTACGGTATATATCATTTTCTTCTTGTAATGTTCTTGTGGAGGTGCGCCACACAAAAGACCATTGTGGTTGTTTTTGGGCACATTACATAAAGGTTATTATTATAATTATTATTGTTTTTAGTGTTGAATCGGTGATTTCATCCAAGTGTGTTTGAAGGATTGCTGCCTTTGTATGAGTGACATTGTTGTCCGGCTTGCAGGCAAAGAAGAATCGGGAGATTGCAGCCACCCAGCGCAAGATAGACGAAGTCCCATCTCGTGCTGAATTGAGCCAGTACCAGCGACGGTTCATTGAGCTCTACACCCAGGGTGAGAGAACACTTTCAGCCAGTGCAAGACAATTGTGCTGCAAAATTTAGCTGTACATTTAGCAATACCTGTAGTAATAGAGTTGTGGCTTGTTTGTAGTAACTTGAGGCTGGGTGGAGAACGAGAAGAATCCATCCTGTCTCATTGGGGCAGGTTGTTCCCAAGCTTCCACTTGTCCATTTCTTGGCTATGTTAATGTTGATCTGACTATATGCACTAGCTTCAGAAAGTTCAATGCCTACATCCAGGTGGCAAATAAATGACGCACTTGACGTAAAAATAAAGGCAGTGACTATTTCGACGTTCAGGTTCAAAATAATTTAAAATAATATTTTGACGTTGGTCACGCCACTTCCCAAAGACGTGAAAATATTTTCAGAATCATTTTGACGTCACCCTTCAACATTTTTTTCCCCTCAGTTTGACTTCTCAAAGTTAGAACTTTGAAACTTTGGAGTTCGGACTGGAAAGTGATCGACAGTGGCAGTCAAACAAATATTGTCTTGCTTGCAGGTGGCATCACGGTTCAACACACATTTTCTGAAAACAAATGTCATGCAGTCGACCACAGTTTTTATTACCTTTTAAATAATGTAAAATAAAAAAAAATTAAAAAGAACTGCTTAAAGTAGATTAGCTATAGTTGCACGTAATGTTTGCTTGGTTGTGCCCAACATTACAGATTGCGGCACCATTTTTGTTTCATGATTTACTTCACATGTAGACAAAGGAGCTGAACCGTGTCATAAATTTTGCAGTTTGGACGACATTTGCTGTCAGAAAATGTGTGTATCTGTTAAACACGTCGGAACCTTTGTTTGTTCACACTGGCCAAGAAACATCAATGAGGCAATGTTTGCATTCACAACCTTTTATTTTACATCCCAAACATTTCATAGTTGACCCGCTCGTTATATACGAGCCAAAAAGGATATCTAAACTAAACAAACTCACAAAACCCGGTTAAAACAGGGCGGGAGCCAGATGCAAGGCGAGACTTTGCAACCGTACGAAGATGTGCTAGCGCATTATGGAGGCACGAAAAGCCTGCAAAATTTCTCAGTGTTACATACTTTACGCATCTCACCTTTGTTGTGGGTTCAAAATTTTAAGTGAGGCGCGTGCCGAAATGACATGCGGGGGCCGAGAACATTGCCGCCGGGCCTTTCACAAGGATCATGTTGTCGAGTCAGTCCCACACACACGCTGAATGAGATATTTCCACTACCAAGTAGGACCAAAACTTTTAGGCACCCAGCGCAACATCCACAACACCATCAGATACTAAACGGAACGAAACATGAGACCACAAAACGGCTACCACTGCGGCAGCTGCATATATGGGGAAGTTGGAATAGTAAAGCCGCTATTTTGACGTTTTACGGAAGTGATGTCACAGACGTGAAAATAAGTTTTGAGATATTTTTACGGAGGACGTCGAAATAATCACTGCCAAAAATAAACCTACAGAGATGTTCAGCTAGACCTAATCAGAGGGATTTAAAAATCTTCTTGCTCTATGTAAATATCCTTTCTTCAATCTGGAGGGAGGAAGAATAAAATTTATTGCATTCTGAGCAGACGAAAGCTTCAGGTCGTCTCCAGGTGGGTGGCTTCCTCAGTCCAGGATGCCATGGTTCCACACTGCCAGTCTGGCTCTGTTCACCAATTGGCGACTGGTCCTCAGGGCTTAAGCTAATCAGCTAATCCTAAAATAAAAAAAATAAAAACCAAATGATTTTTGTTTTGTTTTTTTGTTGTCAGGCTGTCAGGGCATCTCTGCATAACAACCACAGTTCAATTTTGAAAATTTTACTGTAATGTAGACATCAACATTCACAGAGTTTTTGTTTCTTTTTAAACACAGAAGGCGTGTCTATGCACCATCCCACTTCGAAAGTGTACGTTTTTACTAAGCATGCGACTATAGTATTCCTAATTTTCTAAGTGTTGATCACGGCGGGTTAGCCCACTTGAGTGCACTTCTTATCGAGCACCGGTGCACTGCGGAGAAGCAACACCCGCTTCTCCGCAATGCACCAGTGCTCGTTTAGAAGTGCACTCAACAAGGCTAACCCACCGCGATCCAACGCTTGTAAAAATATGAATATCACAGCTCTTCTTAAAGGACACATGCAAATGAAAAAAACATTCTTTTTAAACAGCTTAGATGGAAAAAGGATGTCATAAAACAATTTTACAACGAAGAAAAAAAAATTTTAAAGCTATATTTACGGCGCTATACGATTTTGTAGTTGGTCGCCTGCAGGCGCCACAGAAAAGTGGCCCTTATTTATCACCGTACTGGCCCTTATTTATCACGTAGTGCTTCGCACTTTCGAAAGCTTCCTATGGCGTCTAAAAGTAACGTATTCATCTTTGTTTGAAATATAACAAACTAAGATTAATAAGTAACTTGTAGGGCCCAAAGGAAACTCCTGAAAAAGCGCAAGCAGACGTGATAGACCTGTGCGCCGGTCAGATGACGGCGGCGGCGCCCTGAAGCAGACGAACTTGTGCGGCGGCGGCGACGGCGGCGTGGAAAAACGCGTTGAAGCGGCGTCGCACAACGCTCGCGTGCGGCGGCGGCGTGACTTTGCGGCGGCAACAACGCTGCGCGGCGGCGCGCGGGCCTACCACGTGACCAACGGCGGCTCCCGCGGGCGCCAACTACAAATTCGTTTTGCGCCGTAAATATAGCTCTAAATTTTTTTTTCTTCGTTGTAAATTCGTTTTGTAATATTCTTTTTCCATCTAGCCTGTTTTAAAAAAAAGTTTTTTTCCTTTGCATGTGTCCTATAAAGCGAATATCAAATAGCTTATTATTCGAAACTGCTTTTCAAAAATTCGGATATTCTCACAATCCTACGTCCTAACTCAAAGTGTGTTTGGCGATGTACATATTGTGCCAAAAATATGTTTTGGTCGAAAGATTTTGTTCTTTATTTATAGTGCCCACAACTAGGAGAAATATTTTACAAGTCTGACTTTTGTTGTTTTCGTCTGCTTACATTCAGAAGTGAAATGTCGTAAACATACTTTCATAAATGGCGGTGAATACATCGGGAGAACCCCGCTTTGATTCGGTCTCGGAGTGAAAGGTTTTTATAAGTGTAACAGTTGTAGCTCACTACATCATTTTTGTTTTTGTCATTGCAGTGGCTGCAACACACAGAGAAACAAAACAGTTCTACACTCTCTACAATACCCTGGATGACATCCGGATGTACCTAGACAAGGAGGTGCGTATATTTCGGAGGGTGCAGTTTTGGGCCATGTCCTTTGACTTTTATGTGTCTGCTGCCTATGAAGCAGTTTTAAGAGCAGAAAAGGCTGACCTCAAGAAAAGTTGTAGTCAACTTTGCAGACTTCCAGAACTCGTCGAGAACAACATCACAGTCTCTGGAGGGCCAGGAAGTCTAACTGTGGGCACTTGGGTACTGTCTGAAATTTCAGTATTGAGGTCTCATCCAGAGTGACCTCCAAGACTTGTAAATTACAAAAGCAGTGATTTAACTCTTGCAGACGAAACCCTGGGAGGGTTTCAATTTTGACTGTATGAAGCCTCGGCCTCACTTTTGGATAATTTTATTTTAGTTTTTACCTTTGTATCAAACCGTCGCGGATACAGCTGCCCTGTATTGCCACATTTCCAAAGCATTAGCTGAGGTATTATATTTAATACAGTAAAATTCCGTTAATTCGACCTCGACGGGACCTTGAAATTTGGTCGAATTATCCGAATGATCGAATTAAAAAAAGGACAGAAAAACGGTGAAAATTAAACTTCCTTTTATTGTCCAAAGTAATCACGGTTTTAAGCGCAGCTGCCGTCTGCGCTTAAAACGCGTGTCCAAAAGCAGGCTTCGGAGGGCAGCGTAACTAAACGTCACGTCCCCGAAAAATCGCGCACTACAAAAAAATAAATAAATAAATAAAGCGAAAAGAGTAAGTTTTACAAGCTGACTTTGGCGCCAAACCAAAGTCGGCTCGGCGACAAAAAAAAAAAAAAGAAAAGAGAATTTGCGTTTTTTGACGCGGAGATGGACCGCACACGATGCTACAGAGAAGTGCTTTGGAGCGCTCGCTGAGAAAGCTTCGCCCTTGTCTTTGGAGCCGGGCGGCCAGACCGTCGGCGACAAAGAAAAATAACAACAAAAAAAGGAAAAGAGAACTCACGTCCGGTGCGCAAGATAAAACGCACACAATGTTACAGAAAAAAACAACGTTTTGAGAGCGCGCGTTGGCTTGTGCGCGCCAGACCACGTGCTATGTTCTCCGCGCTACTCCACGCCAGATTGGTTGCGCTGGCTCGTGTAATTCGCTACGGTCCATCTCAACGGTCCATCTCAACGGCGTAGAGGAGCAGGCGCATATTTGCTCATGTTCGGCTTTGCAGCAAAGGGCCCGTGTTGCGCTGTACGTTGGTGTTTTTTCTACCGTGGTGCCGTGCAATGCGAGCCCGCGCGCATTCGCTCGGGACGAATTATCCGATGCAGGGTCTTCCCGAGTTCAAACTATCGAACTTTTCCTCCCATAGAAATGTATGGGCGCTCTCCGGGACTTTTGAACACGATCGAATTAAACGAAAAGTCGAATTAACCGAGGTCGAACTAACGAAAGTTTACTGTACTGTTTTTTTTAAAGGGCAAAATTAGCTTACATATTTTTTTTCATCTTACTCTTCATTTGCTTAGTATTTTGATAGTCTAGTATTATTTAACATGAGAGCAATGCATGGGTATTGTTTGAAGACTCTTCAGAGTTATGATCCACTAAAAGTACCACTGACTGTTTTGAAGGCTTCTTTTTTAAACTTTTGTTGGGCCACCCCAAGCAATGTATTGGAAGGTTTGTGTAAGGCCCCCACAGGTGTGTGTGCAAGCTGGTGATGGAGAGCTTGATTACAATAACAGAAAGGCCACCCAGATTATAAGAGGGCCCTTATAATGAGGGTGGCCTTTATTGGCACCAGGGAGCTACGAATGATGCCTTACTAGTAGGGGTGTACGAATACTCGAATATACGAATTCGAATCGAATCGAAAGTTTCCGAATAATTTGATTCGCGAATCGAATTCCTAGTATTCGGTCACTCGAATATTCGATATACCGTATTTACTCGCAGAATGAACGCACTTTTTTTTCCGAAAAATCGATGCAAAGTTGGGGGGGGGGGGGGCGTTCATTACGCGAAGTAAAATTTTTGCGTCCGTATTTACTCGCATAATGAACGGTCCTTTTATCCCGAAAAATCGACGTAACTTCTTATCTCTTTGCGCACGGCGCGCGACTCCAAAACCAAACTGCGATGCGCAAAAAAAAAAGCTCCTCTCCATGTTTTTTTTTCTTGCGCATTTCTTTCTTTCCGCTCCGCTTTTCTTTCTTATTTCCTTGCGCGCGGCGCGTGACCCCAAAACCAAACTGCGCTGTGCAAAAAAAAAAAGAAAAAAAAGCTTCTTGTATGTTTTTGTTTTCTCTTAATTCCGTGGATTTTTTTTTTGCCGCCTTTCGCAAGCTGTTTTGTTTCGCTTTGCTTAGGCGAGGGCTTCTCCGCTTTTCTTTCTTATCTCCTTGCGCGCGGCGCGCGACCCCAAACCAAACTGCGCTGTGCAAGAAAAAAAAAGAAAAAAAAGCTTTTTTTATGTTTTTTTTTTCTCTTAATTCCGTAGATTGTTTTTTTTTTTGCCGCCTTTTGCAAGCTGTTTTGTTTCGCTTTGCTTAGGCGAGGGCTTCTCCGCTTCTCTTTCTTATCTCCTTGCGCGAGGCGCGCGACCCAAAATCCAGACTGCGCTGTGCAAGAAAAAAAAAAAAGCTCCTCTTTGTTTTTTTTCTTACTTCCGTTGGATCTTTTTTTATTTTTTTAACGCCTTTTGCAAGGTGTTTTGTTCGCCCACGCTGCCCATGCATTCACGACCTCGCTGCACCAGGATAGAAAAGTGCATTCATTTCGCGCGCGTGGGGGAGGGGGTCAAAATTTTGACGTCCGAGTTGGGGGTGCGTTTATTACGCGAGTGAAAAAAAAAGTCGAAATTTTGAGAGCCGACTTGGGGGGTGCGTTCATTATGCGAGTGCGTTCATTGTGCGAGTAAATACGGTATTCGGCCAAAGACGCGCAATCGCGCGCGGAGCTGACAAAAAAGTTGTTTTTTCTCCCGATGTTAGCGCCGTGATGTTAGACACAGACCATGCGAGAAACACCTCTTGGTCCTACCATTCCACAAAAATCTAACGCACAGGTTAGAAAAAAGAAAAGTTACTAACGCCACAAACTTTATAGCACGCAGATGCCCTTCGTTTCAAATTGAAGCGCCGATGTAGAACACACTTGGCACACTCACAGAAATCGGAGACTGCACGATCACAAAAAGAAAACCACGTGAACCACGCCAATGAAACCAGCCGAGTTGTCATTGTTCTTTTGGAACTGCAAGCCGCAAAATCTGATTCGGAACGAAACGGAACGGAAAAGTAGTGTGCCCAGATTTGAGGGGGTTTCCAACCGTTCGATAGCCACGTTTGAATTACGAACTGCGAGGAGGTGACGAAAAGACGAAAGCGTCAATCGGGATCGGGCAGGCAGGGCAGGCGTCGTTGCTCTTCCGTTTGCTTGCCTTCTTCACACGCGACAACGCAACACATGCGCACTTACGACCAATCTGCGCTGGAGCCGTCTCCGTGGTTTCAGTTTCGCTTGTTTCCTCTTTTAAATCTAGGCTCTCTAAAACAGGATAGATGGACGGAGAAATGGATGCATAGCGGCAGTTGGTTGGTGACTTGCGCCACCTAACCACATTTTTTTCTTACTTTAGATTATATTGTTAAAGCCTGTTTACTCAGATTTAACACCTACCGATCTGTTTATTTATGTGAAATAAAATCCCGGGCGCTCTTTTTCTTCCTTAAAATTGAGGCCAAGTATCACAAAATGCCCCTTTTCTGAGATATACAAATATATATATATATATATAAAACGTTGCAGTGTTAGGTCGTGCTTTTAATGAGAAAAATAGGCACGCGTGGCTGTAATATTGGTTTTTTTTGTGACGCTTAGGGTAGATAGATTATGTTTGCGCCATTAAATTGGATCTTTAACCCAACGTCCATCAGCAGCTCTTTTTTTGTTTTTTTTTCACCGGAACTTTTATACATTTGAGCTTTTGTTTTGTACGAGATGCATATTCTACACCAGGTGCATACTCTGCACATATAATAATCTCATTAGCAGCACACTTTTGAAAATTCCTACAAATAAAATCACTATTCGATATTCGATTCGATATTCGGATTTTTTTTCTTAATTCGATTCGATATTCGATTCGAAAACTACTATTCGGTATTCGCACACCCCTACTTACTAGTAGTATACACTATAAAAACAACTTCATTTTTATGGGCTCATCATCTTGCAAATTTTGCGAAGTGTAGGTTTTGGGAATATGACTATTGGGAGTGGTATGCTACATATTCTTTATCATGTGGTGATGTATTAATGTTACAAATTTTTCTGCAATACTTTGTAAGCCACGCCGAAAATTAGGTTGCTGCAAAAATTAGGGCATTTACGGTATATTGCTTCTAGCATTATTAATTTAGGTTGAGGGTGGCCCTCTAGACATCAAGGCGGTTCTTTTGAGGGCGTTTGAGCATTTCACAAGGATTGCTGCATGCGAAAAGTCTGCCAAACTCTCACTGACCAAGAGGCGTAAAAGCTTAGTTTGGTAGTTTTCTCGTGAATAAAGCTGTTCATTTTTCAGGATTGTAATTACAAAAGAAAAGAGTTTTGTCAAGTTGGCTCTTTATTATAGGGGGCAGGACTGTTCAGATTGTGGGGGTGCATCTTTGTGTGTAATCTGTTGGGGCTACACAAAGTTGCTTGCTTTTTATTTAATATTTGTGTGTGCGTGTGTTTCTTTTCTCTCTTTGCAGATTGGTCTGCTCAACTCCATTCTGGAGAACTTCAGCGAGTAAGTTCCTCTCCTGTGGTTTCCTGATCAATTTCTCTGCCTTAAAAGGGCACTAAAGTGGTAATTGAGATCAAATTTTTATGGCACAAAACTCACTCTATGCACCCCAAGCATCTTAGAAAACCCAAAGTTACAATTATGCATGACTTGTTTCCTGTTAAAATCGCAACCAAACATTACGGCACGTCCCTTTTTTTGGGATATATTGCCAAGAAAGGGACGTAGCAACGATGTTTGGTCACATCTTAATAGAAAAAAGGTCTGCATGTTTACAATCAGTTTACAATCATGTGTGTAGACAGGCGCTGCCACTAAGTTAACTTAGTGGCAGCCCTCTATCTGTGTGTTTCTTCGACCTCGTCCTACGTCTTTTTTGCGCTGTTCCCACCAAACAGTATGTACCACCAACTAGCCCAACTACATGCCTTGCTTAGTTTTCTAAGGTGCGAAGAGAACATAGATTGAGTTTTTTCCAAGACGATCTCAAACACGAGTTTTGTGCAACACGCATTGCGGGTCTTCTGCAGAGATTTCATGAATTGGTTCACCAATGTTGAGGAATTCTCGTAGAAATTTTTATTATCTCAGGTGTTTTCGATTGGAGGCAATTGATTTCAACCTATTATGAAGAAAATATATGCATTGGTCCACTGCCTTTAAACAGGACTGTAATTAGAGAGCAGGAACATTTTATCTGGGAATGTGCCTGCAGGGTTCCAGTGTGGTATGTTTCCTGGCCTCAAAAGAAATGTATGTCAAGCATGTGCAATTGATACGGGAAAATTAAATTGTTAAAATTCAAAATATCAAGAGTCATTTTTTAAAGTGAATAATCAAATTAATAAAAATTTGAAGGATCTTTGGTTGATCACCGGTCCCTGCCAAACAGATACAATTCCTGCCATATTTTTCTGCTGTTTTCTATAGGTGCTTGGTTCTCATACGAGTATTGGGAAAGTGTGCCCTTATCAGTTGCAGTTAAAAGAAAACTGGAAATTTAATTTGTGTTCATAGTTTGCTTTCAAAGAAGTTTGCTGGGTAGTGGGAGCGGCTCAGTTCTACAGCCTGCAAAGTGGTCGGTGTCACCAGTGTCACATTTGTGTAGTCATGTCATTGAGACATGATAGCACCAAGACAGACAGCAGATGAATGACATGAACCAGTAAAAAATGCCTGCAGCCATACCATGCCTTGACCATGCTTGTTTGCCTGTTGGGGTTTAAGACAATGAGCTGAGATATGATAACACCCCACCACCACCCCTCTTCTAGGGCCATGACCACACCTGCAACACGGGACCAGTTTCTTGCTGGGTTGAGGCTCATTGTGGAAGGAGTCAAGCAGAACCGGCTCAAGGTGACACTTTGGTGCAAGCCCAGATTTACTACACCCTGAATGCTGAGATGAGGAGGGTAAAATTAGAATTAACCTTTGCCTTCCCAACCTTTGTGGTTGTGTAAGTATTATTTTACAGCTACTGCTGAATTTGGAGATTTAGTGATTCGCCGGATCGTTGCTGGGAGCTTGAGTACTGCTAGCAGAATGTTAGCACCTTTTTTATCCTTGATTCGGTAGGACTCTGTATATGCAACTGACGACCTGGCATGGTACCAAACTTGCGTGTGCAAGTTCTGTATGCACCTACAGAATCTCTCCAGCGTGCACTCGTGAGATGCCTTGAAAAGTGTAGTGCTGCAAGTGATTGGAGTGGAAGTGGAAAAGTATGCTGAATGATTGATGACCGTGTCAGTTCGTTTTGGGGTGGTGTTTTTTATCGGTGGACTAGCTTGGAGGAGAAATGTGGAGGCCTATGGATCTCCTGTTGGTGTGTTCTAAATCCCGACCAAAGGTTGCCAGCACTATCACTGAGGACTTATTGCCTTTGTCATGTCATCCGCAAGTACTACCGAGCACTGCTTACCGAGAGAATAAATCCGGACATTTTCCAGGTTCAGTCTCTCAGCAGTGCGGTTGAAGCGAACCGGCCGTATGTGCGCTTCTGCGGCCACGTGGATGTTCGACAGTGGACCATCGCACATGATAAACATTTCGCGACTTGCTCAAAAAATGAGCAGGGGCAAGGCACAAGTTTACAGCATTGCAGATGTTCAAGATAATCTGTCATGGGGAAGACATTATGGCAGACCGAGGCAAAGTTCAGCAAGCGGTCGATATTCATTTTATCTTTACTCTTTTGCTTTCCTGAATTATGGTGGATTTCAGATTTATCCCTGACAGCCCTGGCCTTATACATTGATTCCTCAGACTGTTGCTAGGGTGCGCCAGATGCCCTTTTTGGCTTTGAGCGCTATAAAAAGCACGTGGGTTATTTTAGTATGCATTCTAGCATCCATGTTCAGCTGCTTCATGGAGCTGGATTCGAATTGATGCTGCAGCCGATCATCACTCTGAAGAACAATAATATGCTGGCATCGGGCTGTCACGCAAACTCGTCCCCCGCTTGTGTAATTCCCTTCGGTGAGAAATCGAAACTGAGCTCATCTGGAAATCGTTGTCATTCCGAAGTAATTGCGTCAAAGGCGCATGTTTAGAGAGGCGGGACGTGAGCTGCGGTGCATTAATGCACTCGTTAGCCGTCTCCTTTGTGGCTCCAGGTGGAGAAGAAGCGACAGGAAGCCAGATGTCCCTGCGACGGCTGCACGACTCACTTCCTGGAGCTGGTAGGGATAAGCAGCGCCACTCTGCATCGCACCGACCAAAGAAAGCTCCAAGGAGGTGGGCCAGGCTGAGCCATTTGCAGGGGAGGGACAAAGTGTCGAGGGGGCTGTCAGGAGTGCCCCGGAGCCCGCCGGTGGCGTAAGGGCGTTGGGCGGCCTCCTACAACCGTCCATTCCTTTCCCACGTTTGCCAGGTATGCGAATGCTGGGCGGTAGTCCCTCGCCAGCCGCCTCTCTTCAACGCTTGCTCCGCTAAGTGGAAAGAGTCAGAGGGCTTAGCGATGTGGAGTTTGTCCTGGCTTCTCCTTAACCTGCAACAGGAGTAGAGTATAGTGCGTCGCACAAGGATTATCTTATGCGATTTGAGTTAATCGTGAATCGTGATGTTGACGTCTCTGAATCTTAGAGACCAATTGCTAACAGATTTTGAACAACTTCTTAAAAGTGAAAGAGCTTGTATTGATGTCAAGGTTGTCATTCATAATGGGATCCTGCAAGTCCACTACTTGACGGTATTTCTGCATATAAGCGCATGGTAACTGTTGGAAACCAGCAGCTGCCCCGTACCTAAACGCTTCTTTTACGTGTGCACTTACTTTGGTGCATTTTTGATGATTGATGCCAGCAGTATTACCTGTAAAATGACTTCATTTTCGCGGCCCGACAAGTCTCTGCAGATTTTGTGAAGATCGCGTGGTTTTGGGAATATTTATAACCCGGCAGTGGTGTGCTATGTGTTCCTCACCCGGCGGGGGTGATATGATGATGTTAAAATCCTGAGACCGGAAGGAGACTTGAGTGCGTGCCATAAGTTGAAGACACAGGAAAGGGTGTTAGGACAAACGCCTCACTCAGCTAACAGATTGTATTTCGCCTGCTAAAAGCTTTTATAATAATAATAATAATAATAATAATAATAATAATAATAATAATAATAATAATAATAATAATAATAATGGTTTATTTTCCAGTGCCCACAAACAACCTGGCGGTCTACTGTGCGGTGCACAAACATGGGGGAGCGCTATTATACACTATAAGTAACAAAATACAAATTATCAAAGAAGAACCAACAAACAAGCGCGGCCAAAAAAAAAAAAAAAGTAGGGTAGAGTCGATTTGGCTCGTTGCTTGGCGTGCTATCCATTTGCGTAATTGTTAGCAAAATCCTGATGTGCACTAAAAGCCTCAAAGATTATCTGACGTGCTATTACAAATCAATTTGAACCCTCAAAAGAGGTGACACTGGTGATGTACAAGAAGGAGGAAATTAAAACGCTGATTTGTTCCTCTAACGGTCTGGCGAAATTTACGGTATGGAAGGAATTAGAGATCAATAAGTTCAATGACGATCGCTACAAAAATAACTTTGTATAAAAACATAAAAAGTTGCACATGCGTGAGAGTAAACTCATTGACGACTCGGTATTGCAGTCTATTTATAGCCAACCTCTAATGTCACCGCCAACTCACACTACGCCGAACTACTTCCTAAACCGCGATTTCTGAAAAACAAAATGACTATGTCGTTCTGCATGACAACTTTCTTTTCGTCTAAGTTCTTCTAACACATTATGTCTCATAACTCTCATATCGCCAAACACCTGTTTTCTTGCAGGAATGTCGAAAAAATGAAGTCCTGGTGGGAAAGTTGAAAGAATCATCTTTTTGCAAAGTAAGACTTTTTTGTTTAATGAAATCGTGGAAACAGACACTTTGCCTTTTTTTTGTCATTTTTATATGCCAAGTTTAGGGATGATGATATCCTCCTTAAGACTTGAGTCACCATAAAGAATGTAAGACCTTTTCTTTGTGCATGTCACTGCAGTGTCACAGAAGACTGAATCCTGTGCAGAGCTTGTCGTCATCTGTCCCAAAACATAAGCATCCAGCATGTTTCTGCGATTTTTATAATGATAGACCTGCAGGCTTCCTGATAGTTGTACCTGTCAACATCTGTATCTCTGATGTTTGATTTCCATAGTAACAGTAAGCAAGCCTGGTGCAATAATGTGATTGGACCCATAGTAGCTAGTTTTGGTAGAAGAACTTGGCATTCATGGAACACCAACTACTCTAGGTAAATTTCCTCTCAGCCTCTTTTGCAGTTTTTGTACTTGCGACTTGTAATCATTTTTGTTGACAGATAAATAAAATAATTTCCGGAAAGCATCAATGCAGCAACTTGTGAAAGTATCACTGCCATTCTATTCCCTACAGCTTCCCCAACGCAGACAGTCGCCATAAAACAAAAACCTGTTTTTTTTTTTATAATTTTGCTAGTTTTTTTTTTTTGCAAAATTTTCAGCTGAATACATGCATTTTCTGTAAAGCAAGCTGGTACATGACTTCTGGGCTCCTTATGGCTGATCTCGCTTTTGTCTTTCCCACTTCTTGTATAGATTGCCATTAGGCATTGTGAGGAAAAAACAACAACAGCATAGTCTCAAAATAATCACAACGCTAGCACCTTAAAAAAAAAAGAAAAACAATCAGAGCAATACG
>JAZHYW010070057.1:0-17911 GCA_037355805.1 Ixodes ricinus
AAATAGGGGTGTGCGTATACTCGAATATATGAATTCGAATCGAATAGAAAGTCCCCGAATAATTCGATTCGCGAATCGAATTCCTAGTATTCGGTCACTCGAATATTCGATATATTCGGCTAAAGACGCGTGGTAGGCGCGGAGTTTACAAAAAAGCCGTTTTGTTTCCCGATGTAAGCGCCGTTATGTTAGACAGACCATGCGAGAAACACCTCTTGGTCCTACCATTGCACAAAAATCTAATGCACAGGTTAGAAAAAGAAAAGTAACGAACGCCACCAACTTTATAGCACGCAGATTTACTCACGATCGTGACACAATCTACCCTTGAATCACAACCGAAACATCTCGTTTGCGCCACTTTCAGAGAGGAATTGTTGGGAAGCCGGAATTCCGCGCCATGCTTAATTCTTTTCACGAGTAAAGCCCCTCGTTTCAAATTGAAGCGCCGATGTAGAACACACTTGCCGCACTCGCAGAAATCGGCGACTGCACGATCACAGAAAGAAACCCACGTTAACCACACCGATGAAACCAGCCAAGTAATCACCGTCGTTCTTTTGGAACCGCAAGCCGCAAATTCCGATTCGGAACAAAACGGAACGGAAAATTAGTGTGCCTAGATTTCAGAGGGTTTCCAACTGTTCGATAGCCGCGTTTAATTACGAACTGCGAGAAGGTGACGAAAAGGCGAAAGCGTCCATCGGGCAGGCGTCGAGGCTCTTACGTTTGCTCGCGGTCGCCTTCTTCCTATGTGACAATACAACACATGCGCACTAACGACCAATCTACGCAGGAGCCGCCTCCGTGGTTTTAGTTTCGCTTGCTCCCTCTTTTAAATCTAGGCACTCTATAGCAGGATCGATAGATGGAAAAATGGATGATAGCAGCAGTTTGACGGTAACTTACGCCACCTAACTACGTTTTGTTTTCTTACTTCGGATTATATTGTTTAAGCCTGTTTATTCAGATTTAACACCTATCTGTTTATGTGAAATAAAATCCCGGGTGCCTTTTTTCTCCCTTAAAATGGAGACCAAATATCGCAAAATGCCCCTTTTCTGAGATATACAAATATTTTTAAAAACAGTTGCGGTGTTAGGTTATGTCTTTAACGAGAAAAAAAAAAGGCACGCGTGGCTGTAACTTTGTTTTTTTTGTGACGTTTAGGGTAGATAGATTATGTTTGCGCCATAAAATTGGATCTTTAGTGCCCAACGTCCAACAGCAACTGCTTTTTTTTTTCACCAGAACTTTTTTACATTTTAGCTTTTGTTCTGCACAAGATGCATACTCTGCACCAGGCGCATACTCTGCACATAAAATAATCTCATTTGCAGCACACTTTGAAAAATTCCTACAAATAAAATCACTATTCGATATTCGATTAGATATTCGGCTTTTTTTTTCTTGATTCGATTCAATATTCAATTCGAAAACTACTATTCAATATTCGCACACCCCTAAAAAAAAAGATATATTTTTTTTTTTTTGCACAGCGCAGTTTGGTTTTGGTGTTGCGCGCTGCGCGCAAGGAGATAAGAAAGAAAAGTGGAGAAGCCCTCGCCTAAGCAAAGCGCGCAAGAAAAAAAAGCAAAAAAAGAAAACAGGAGCGTTCTTTTTTCTTTTGCGCATTGCAGTTTGGTTTTTGAGTCGCGTGCCGCACGCAGAGATAGAAGTTCTGTCGATTTTTCGGGATAAAAGGTCTGTTCATCATGAGAGTAAATACGGATGCAAAAATTTTACTTCGCTTAATCAACGCCCCCTTCCCCAACTTCGCATACCGTGTTTGCACGATTATAACGCACACTTTTTTCCGGAAAATGCGAGCTGAAATTTGCATGCGCGCTACAATCGAACCTATGAACCGAAATTTAAAAAAGTCAAAACTCCGTCATGGCCACATAGTATGCTAGGGGCGCGAGCTACCGCCTGCTTCAAAGGTACAGCCGCTATTATTTATCCAGCTTTTTATCACCCGGTCCAACTAAAGTGAACTCGACGTGTCGCCATCTTTTTGCGTTCCCGATTGTCACACCGGCCGCTCCCGTTTTGCTCGTGTGTTCTTCAGTTGTATTGGCAAGATGGAGGAAAGGCGCGTTCATTATGAGGCGTCTTTCAAGCGCAAAGTCATCATCCTTGCGGAACAGGAAGGCAACCGAGCTGTGTCAAGAGCATTGGGCATCCCGGAGACGTGCGTGCGCGACTGGCGTAAACAACGGGACAGGATTTTCGCCTGCAAAGCTACGCGGAAAGGGTTCAAAGGCACCCAACGTGGTCGCTTTCCAGATATCGGAGACTCTCTAGTGTGGTTGTTTCGAGCGTATGTGTGAGTTTACTCGTTCCATAAAATGTGTCTTTCAGGTATGTGGTATTCACCCTCCATTTTTTCTTACCTGCGCGGTGCAATCGGCATCAAGTTATTTTTCGAATATTTGAGGGCTAAATATGCCTGCGCGTTACAATCAGGGGCGCGTTACAATCGTGCAAACACGGTATATTTTTCGAAAAAAAAAGTGTGTTCATTCTGCGAGTAAATACAATAATTGATGCCGTAGCTTAGCACCTCGAAAATTGACGATTTAATATTTCGTGGATGTTGCAAGACGCGTTGCTACAGTAGGGTACGTTTGTCCCCTCAGTCGACCGGAAGCTTGCGAGGATGCAAAATGCGATGGCATCTCCTTCTGGCGCCTTACAGAAAAAAGTGGGGTGTGTAGAGTCACTTTCCACCGCTGGCATCATGCATTCGACGTTCCACCGGTTTTGTCGCTTCTGTCGGTACGGGCTGGGCCAATAGCGTGGCGAGTGCCACGAAAGGGTGCCGAGCATCGTGGGACGCTTGTCGGCCGACCTTGACCCGGTGACCTCCCCCAGGGTGCCCTGTACGTGGTGCTGGGCAAGAAGCAGCGGCACTTCCTGACGGTGGGGGACTGGGAGGCCCTGGGCCAGCTGTGGCCAGCCCTGGTGGGCGCCCGCCATTCGGAGAAGCCCTCCATCATCTGGCTGCTCGAGCACATCCTGGAGAGCCTGCAGAGGTACCTCGAGACCACCCAAGTGACCCTCAAGGTGAGCTCCTTCGGGCGTCTAGGCGCAATGACCGAGCTCAGGACTACAATCACCGACCGATTATTCGGACGTCTTCGCTGAACCGTCACTCACCCCATAGAGTTAATGTATAGCATTGACCGAAATTTCGGACGCCATGAAGCTTTTTGTTCGATATTTCGGACATAATTTGCGTGCTTTCCTCAGTTTACAGCCACAAAACAGCCGCAGCGATAGCGCCGCGAGCTTAGTCGCCGCCATTTCAGTTGTTTTGATTTTGCCCTGTAGCCTCGATACCACGTCCTACGCAATAAACAAGCTGGGTTGAGGCTATAGTCGGGATTTCCGGTCCCGCTATAGCCAACATGGCCGCTGTCTGGCCATTCTTATGGTTCTTTCAGTACTTCTCATGGTCTGTGTTTTTCAGGTGCGACCGTAAGAGGAGCGGCCGTCGGCTGTTTTTGTGGTCTTTGAGCACAAAGGATTTTTACCGATAGGCTTAGTATTGAAGCGAGTTTGGTGGACTAAACGTTGTCTCCAAATAGTGCCAAATGGCACCAACTTCAACTTCACTGTTTGTGCCAACGAAGGCACCGACAAAGTGCAGCGCCATCATCAACCAGATCAACAAACAAGTGAAAAGTGAACAATATAAAGCGGAAGTTGCATGAGAACTTAAACTTGACATCAAGCGAGTGGAAAGTGGCCAATACGCAGCGGAATATGCAAGTAAATTTTATATTTTAGCCAAAATTGATTTTTCGGACCGCTTGATTATTTGGACAATTTCAGGGTCCCCTCCGAGTCTGAAAATCGGTCGGCGACTGTATTGTGTTTTTCGGACCATAGTCAGCCAAAACAAATTTTGGCTGAACAAAAAAAAAAAAATTTTCCTCATATAGTTTGTGCTAGAGTCACTAAACGCTTAAAGTATGACACTTCGTTCCACAATTTTCTTGTGGGCGTTGCCATTTTGGTGCTTAAAGCAGGGCAGGCGCAATGGGTGATGGTAAGCAACCTGAAAATGCGTCTTCCTGAGCTTTAGGCATGGTGTCGGAGAACTCAGGCAACACTGATTTGTCGCTTACTGATTTAACATTTCTGGAGGATGAGAGACCATTTGCTGGGTTTGCAGACAGAACTTGAAAAATCTGGCAACAATGATTTTGTGCACCAAGGTGGCTGAGGTGTCGTTGCTCTGAAGTGTGGCTTATTGAGTGGCTCTAGTCCACACTTGGGGCTTAGCGTGCTTTATTAGCTCACAAAGAAGCATTCATTAATCATCGTTAACATACTCTGTCATTAACGAAATTTCTCACATCTCAACCCAATGAAAGCTCTTGCAAAAATAAATGCCCGCGTAGTCCTCGCCGGTAGCTAGTTCCCGCCGCGTAAAATTTCAACTTTCAAACATGTATATTTAGCAGTGTTGGACAAAATACTCAATAAAAGTATTTAGGTTAAGTTACTAAATACCTGCTTCATAAAGTATTTAAAATACTACAGTCAAATCTCGATAGAATGAATTTCATCGCACTCGCGAAAATCGTTTGTTATTCTGAAATTATCGTTATAGTGAAAAACTCGTAAATTGTAATTATATCTGAGCAAAAATGACCTATCTTTGCTAAAGGAATATCCGGACGCTCGGTTTTATCACAACGCTACAGGACAACGCTACAGGAAGCGTTGTCCTGTAGCAGTCACAGTTCTTCCTGTAGCACAACGCTACAGGAAGAACGATTTGATGTCGGTCCACCTTCCTGTGGATGGCCTCGGTCGCACTAGCACACCTTGCAAGAAATATGCGCAACTTGCTGATGGCACTAAGGACATCGGAGTTGGAGACCGATTCTTCCTGCTGATCCGTGACCGTTGCCTCCTCGTCTTCATCGTTCGGGCTCTCCCTCGTCGCTGCGGTCGTTCTGCTCACGAACGTTGTTTAGGATGTCGTCAGTCGTCAGGGGTTAGGATTTGTTTCCCGGGTCGATCTTTGATGATGATGATGGTTGGGCATTGCGGGAGCCGCTAAGCGGCCAAAATGCACTTCTTTCTGTAATTTAAGATTATTTTCGCCATCCATCGTTGCTTTCGGCCGTTTTTTTTGCGATATAAATTCGTAATACTGAGGTGTTGTTCGCATATAAGAGCATTTAAATTACGTGTGTTATTCTGAAATATTCGGTATTTTGAAATTCGTAGTACTGAAATATTTTTGCATTGAAACCAATAGCATTGGGAAAGGGATTTTTAAAATGTTTGTAAATCTGAAAAATGTGTTATAATGACGTTTGCAATAACGAGATTTGACTGTACTCAAGTTACTTTCACTGTAAAGTATCTTGAGTAGGATACAAATACATAGAAATGTAATTCAAGTACTTTTGAAGATACTTCCGCATTGCGTAATTTGCATCGACGTCATGAGCGACAATTACAAAGTTGCGCAAATCTGGTTTACCAGAATGGTTTATTAGCGCGCAACAACACAAAATGGTAAAAAAATTTGTAGCACTATTTTATGCAGTCCAACTATACGGAGCAGAATATTGTCACGAATGACAAATGATGAGGCGGCGAATGACTGAAGAAACTTAATGTTTATTGGGGCCAACTTGTGCCTAAAACAAAATAGAAAAAGGCTAGCATCGCAGGCGTCGATGTCTGCGAAACAGCAGAATCGAGCGCTAAAACAAAACTGACTCCGGACCAAAAAAGAAAAAAAATGGGCTTGCTTTTGTATGGTTATACAGCCTTGATGTTGGTACGCCTCAACGGGTGACCGGTCGCTTAGCTGTGAAATCGTTAAATCGAAACTGCGGTGCGAAAATGCTTTCCTAAATCGAGAGATAAAATACATTGTCTTCTATGAAAGTAAAAAAGAGAGATGTGAAAAATTTCGTTAAATCGTGAATTTCGTTAGATCATGGTTCAACTCTATACGCTATTCTAATTTTTATTTCTGCATCCGCGTCACCATCTGATGAGCATTTGAGGCCCGGACCTTGTCGAGCGAATGAAGATTGGCTTTTTATCCGTGGCTCCGGCACCTGTATGTGCAGATGAAATAAATGATTTGATTTTATTAATTGATTCCAATTGTCGTTAGAAAACATTTCAAGATGAACGACGGTGGTTCTCAGAGCAGTCAGTGGCTGACGAGACACGCGTGCCTGCCCTCCTTGCAGGTGCCTGACAGCTGCGTCCAGGTGGCGAGGAGGGTGTGGGAGGGCCCTGAACCCCGGCCCAGCGTTGGCCAGCCCACGGACGAGGACGTGGCGGAGGGACTCCGGGCCGAGGAGCGCCGCAACAACCAGTGCTTACGGTGCGGAGCTACTTGTTTTCTTCATAACCAGCACCTTCAATTACTGGGGGTATTGTGCCCAGAGCGCGTCTCCGACCGGGGTGCGAGCGCATTCTCAATTGCGGTCCCTTGACTTCCGCCCGACGATTTGCATTGCGTTGTGCCGCTGACCGCCACGATCCGTGGCAGTGGAAGCGGACACTCCAGGCACCTGTCCTGCCGTAAGTCGCCCTCCGGCGCGGCACTCCACGGAAGCTTAGGCAGCCAGGAGACGGGACGCCGCAACGATGGCGACACTTTCCTTTGGTCGTATGTTTTGCCAGAACTTCTACGACCGACTGCTAGGGTCGTGGCATCCAACAGCGTGACCCGGTGGCTCCGGTGACTTCATTCGTTAGCACTGGGGACCATTTTCGATGCAGCCGACGTATTGGGGAAAGGGACGTTGTCTTTCGAGGGCTACTCCCAATTCTGAGAAACGTAGACGTTGGAGGCAACTTGACTCTCATCGTCACGCTTTTGCGAGGCATTGACCGTTGCGAGAAGACCTTTTCGCCGAAACACAATTGCACGTGCTGGCTAGTTGCTCGAGAATATTAAATGCGACGGCATTTTTGAGGGAGGCCTACTCGCTTTTGCGTCTGTATACTATCGGGTTGTAATCGATGAAGCAGGCAGCGTGGCGAACACAGTTACCTGGATTCTGCTTTTATTTATATTGGTATAGTAAAAGAGAAACACTTAAATTGCAGTAAGGCTACAACGAAAGTCGTTGGTTGATTGCAGGAGGCCCGTCCACAGGAAGTAGATAGTTGGGGTAGATCAGCAAATTATGCGAATTGGTTTTAAATAGGGGTGTGCGAATACTCGAATATACGAATTCGAATCGAATAGAAAGTCCCCGAATAATTCGATTCGCAAATCGAATTCCTAGTATTCGGTCACTCGAATATTCAATATATTCGGGCAAAGACGCGCGGTCGGCGCGGGGCTGACAAAAAAGCCGTTTTTTCTCCCGATGTAAGTGCCGTTATGTTAGACAGACCATGCGAGAAACACGTCTTGGTCCTACCATTGCACAAAAATCTAACGCACAAGTTAGAAAAAGAAAAGTAACGAACGCCACAAACTTTATAGCACGCAGATTTACTCACGATTCGTGACACAATCTACCCTGGAATCACAACCGAAACATCCCGTTTGCGCTGCTTCCAGAGAGGAATTGTTGGGAAGCCGGAATTCCGCGCCATGCCTAATTCTTTTCACGAGCAAAGCCGCTCGTTTCAAATTGAAGCGCCGATGTAAAACACACTTGCCGCACTCATAGAAATCGGCAACTGCACGATCACAGGAAGAAAACCACGTTAACCGCGCCGATGAAACCGCCGTAAATTCCGATTCGGAACGAAACGGAACGGAAAAATAGTGTGCCTAGATTTGAGAGGGTTTCCAACCGTTCGATAGCCGCGTTGACGAAAGGTGACGAAAAGACGAAAGCGTCGATCGGGCTGGCGTCGAGGCTCTTACGTTTGCTCGCGGTCGCCTTCTTCCTATGTGACAATACAACACATGCGCACTTACGAGTTATGACCAATCTGCGCAGGAGCTGTCTCCGTGGTTTCAGTTTCGCTTGCTCCCTCTTTTAAATCTAGGCACTCTAAGCAGGATAGATAGACGGAAAAATGGATGCATAGCGGCAGTTTGACGGTGACTTGCGCCACCTAACCACGTTTTGTTTTCTTCGGATTATATTGTTTAAGCCTGTTTACTCAGGTTTAACACCTATCTGTTTATTTATGTAAAATAAAATCCCGGGTGCCCTTTTTTTTTTCTTTAAATTAGAGACCAAATATCGCACAATGCCCCTTTTCTAAAATATACAAATATCAACAAAAAAAAAGTTGCGGTGTTAGGTTCTGCTTTTAACGAGAAACAAAAAGGCACGCCTGGCTGTAACTTTTTTGTTGTGACGTTTAGGGTAGATAGATTATGTTTGCGCCATAAAATTGGATCTTTAGTGCCCAACGTCCAACAGCAACTGCTTTTTTTTTTCACCAGAAGTTTTTTACATTTTAGCTTTTGTTCTGCACAAAATACATACTCTGCACCAGGCGCATACTCTGCACTGCACATATAATAATCTCATTCGCAGCACACTTTGAAAAATTCCTACAAATAAAATCACTATTCAATATTCGATTTGATATTCGTCTTTTTTTCTTGATTCGATTCGGTATTCGATTTGAAAACTACTATTCGGTATTCGCACACCCCTAGTTTTAAATGCAATACAAGACTTCTTGGACAATGACGAGAAATATTCCTAGAATTTCCACACCAGTCCCTTAACAGTTTAAGTAAGAAACGTTCACGGAATATAAGATTGTGCGAAATTCTCTCGCCTTTCAACAACAACCTGCGAGCGATTTCAGCAACAATTTTTTGTTGTCAATTTTAACCAGATGCTTTTGATAGAAAGTATGCAAAAATATTTGTTGCAGGTAATAGGCTACAAGAATTGTGTTGTAATCTCTCAAACCTGATGCTGTGGCAGGAAAAAAAATGCATGTTAAAGGATTAGCACCGTCTAGGTTTTGTGTGTATGGTCTGGTTCAGTGTAGGATTTGCGGGTGAAGCTGTGCCTCTAGCACACATCATTGCCTTTCATCGTGACTTGGTTGCACATGCACCGTCATGTTGTCAAAGATATCCTTCGCTGAAGGCAGAGCTCTTACTACAGACCTGTTCTTGCAATGGAATGCAGTCTTCAAGAGCTACAGGCACGAGCATGAACGGGGACGGATGTCATTTAAACTTTGCGAGCTTTGAACATGAAACTAGCCAGAGGCAATTCTGCATTTGACAAGCATGTGGCTTTTTTTTTCTTTCCAGGGCATACGAGGACCTGGTATCCAACCTTGTCAGCCAGGTGGAGAGCGGAACGTTGTGAGTCGGTGTTCTCGACAGCGACCGACTATGCTCGGCGTCGTCTTTCTCATGCTACGTTGTCGAGGCTAGCGTAGTTTCCGCCAAAGTTGTTGAATGTTCTCAGAGTACCGAATCTCCCAAGCTTTGTTTCCGAACTGAGTCGTGGCGCAGCAGTCACGCTCCAGCCCGTCCTCGATATGGCGCCGCCCTGTTCGGTCAAAGTGAAGTGCGTACAGCGTAGCGTTCGTTTTTGCAGTCCACTTCCTGGTCTGTGGCGACGCTGGTTTGTTTTTATTAAAGTTTTTATTTCGTTCCGAGTGGTGCGTGCCTTGCTCCTCACCGTTTTGTGTCTCTTTCTCGCCTCGAAACACGTCGAAGTCGAGTGTTAGGCTTAGGGTCTGAGGCATAGATTTTAAAACGCAGCACCAGCTCAACAGGAGCGAGCACACGAACCGACTTGATATGAAAAAAAAAACTAGAGAAAATCAACACAGCTTCGGTCTAGTCCTAACTCCTTGATGCCCAGAGTACCCGCCGTACCCGCCAGTGTGTACCCGCCGTAGCCATAGTAACTCCAAAACGTTTTATATGTTGTTGTTTTTTTGGCTTATTTTTAATACGGTTGACTGAAAACTTTCGCCACGGGTTAAACCAGCCAGTCAGAACTGGATTCTGCGGGATCGACTTGCGGGAATGAAATTCGGTACTCTTTGAACATTCAGTGACCCTAGTTTCCGCGTTGCGAAGCCACATGCTCTCGCCGCAGCGCGAGGCCGCAGCGCGAGGCCGCAGCCTGAGGCTGCAGCACTGCGGAAGCCACTCTGGCGTTGAGAGTGTAGCAGAAAAACTTGGTCGGCAAGTATTGGCGACTCCAGCTAACTATAAGGGGCACGCTGGTCAGGCAAAACGTTGGATGAAAAAAGGTTGTTGTCATTGTTCAGCGCACGAAACACGCAATATTTTTTGCTTTGCAGCGTAGATTTAGTGTTTTATATAAAAGCAAATTACTTTTCAAATGGTAAAAGCCTCCTGGTCAGTGTGTAAAAGTGACACGGTGGAAGTATAAAAAAATTGCGGTGGCTTAGCTCGGCTATGCCAGGATATACATAGCGTGAGCTTATGCGCACAAAATGAGAGGCGCTATCAAGCAGCTCCGAGTGCAGCGTCAGACTTGGCTACTGCGCAACGAAGGCGGACAGCTGGGGACGCAACGGCGCCAGCGGCTATGACGTCTCAAATGCGAAAACCGGCGAGGCGCGTGCGGTGGCGTAGAGCCCGTGGCGGTGGCGGCTCCTTGCTCCGGCACGCCAGCTGTGCGCCGTGTGACGTCACTGCTCCTCGTGCTTGCGCAGACCGGCGAGGCGCGCGCGATGGTTGCGGAGCCCGCGGCGACGGCGGCTTCGCCCAGCCAGCTGTGCACCGTGCGACGTCACTGCCCTTCGCGCTTGCACAGCATGGAGCACGGCTCATTATGAGAGCCACGCAAAACTGCTCTACCTTGGCCAGTGTAGCTCATGCTACAATAACTACTGAAAACAAAGGTTTTTAATGCGAATAGCATTTTTTAGATACTTCACGCACTTTTCGTTTATGTATCTATCTATCTATCTATCTGGCTATCTAACCTCTTACGCCGCGGGTCGATAAATAAATAAAAAGACCGGCGCCGGCTGGGATTCGAACCGTTGACCCTTTGATCAGCAGGCAGACGCGCTAACCACAGAGCTATGAAGGCAGTCATTCAACGCACTCTAAACGGTTGTTTATATCTTTACCATAGGACGCGCTTTACAGCGCTGTCACAGCTACCGGTGCGCGCGCGTTCCATGCACGAGGGCTCATTCCACTCTTGTGAGGCTGAGCACGGCCGCTAGCTCACCCTCTCCCGCGCTCGGGAGAGGGTGATGTAGCGGCCGTGCTCAGCCTCATGAGAGCGGAATGAGCCCTCGTGCATGGAAGCGCGCGCGCACCGGTAGCTGTGACAGCGCTGTAAGCGCGTCCTATGGTAAAGATATAAACAACCGTTTAAAGTACCGTTGGTTGAGACTAGCTGAGACGCCAGAAAGTCTGGTCGGTACCATTTTGAGTGTTTGTGCGTATGGCGCGTGCTTTGCTCGCCTTCCTAAGTGACACAAACGCACGTGCTGGGCTGCGGAGATCGTGCGCAGGGCTGTGAAAGTGTCAACAAATTTAGAATCGCCTCAAGAGTGGGCTGGCGTATCTAGAGTGTGCCGGCCACCTGACGAACGCAGCACAACTCCGCACCGTTTGATGCTATTCGCATTAACGTAGATAATCATTCCCAAAGGATGGGTTCTGCTGACTTTTTTTTTCCCTTTCACCGGCTCGATTTGCACATTTGGCCGAAGTTAGACTTCTGATTTGTTTCTGGAGCACTGAGCTTTGCGAGGTATAAGATGGTTAAAATCCCCGAGGATCTTCGAACTGGCACAAGCTATTGTAAAACAACTATTGTATTTTCTGGGCTATAGCCTTCACTTGGTGTATAGTCTGAAGCAGCAAATTTGGAGTCCGAAGTAAAAGTTCTTGTTTAGATAATTCACACCCGGTGCATAGTCCGCTTGCCGTGCATAGTCCGCACCTGGTGTTAGTAGGCACGGAAATCTTCTCATGCACGGCACACCTTGACGAATGTCTGCTTTGTTAGCTCGCAAGGAGGCTCGTATTATACACAGATCATCATTAACATACTGTTTCATTCACAAAATCCGTCACGTCTCCTCATAAGGAACTATCTGGAAAAACGAAATTCCTGTATAGTTTGCACGCGTAGGTAGTCCACAAAGCCTAAAATTTCAACTTTTAAACAACTATAGTCCGCGGTTTACAGCCCGGAAAATACAGTAAGTATTATCCTTCAGAAGATTGTCTCAGTATAGATAAGGGTTCATGTTGGCTTTGTTCGATGAACTTCGAACGTCGTCCTTGGGTTCACGTTTGAAGGAAACATTGAACGACCTCACTAGACATAAATTTCATAGCCAAGTATGAGTGAATTCAGTTTGCTCAATAACTGTTTGATTAGTTAATAATTTGTTAGTTTTTTAATTAGTGAAAGTAAACATAAGGTTCCAACTAGAAACCTGCCGAGCATCATCGAAAACCACTGAATCAGTCAGTTTTAGAAAGACTCGAAGCACACAGGTGTGCTAAAGTTACAACTCGTGGAGCAGGCAGAAGTCTGGCGATGAGAAACACGGATGATAAGCGTGGTATACTTTGTTTCCGCTCGTGTCCACACGCAGCCGACGCTACGAGTTTAATGAAACTGTCAAAAGCACAAGTCAGTGGGCCTTCCCTGTACATGATTGGTTTAGCGACATACAGAAACACGACTTTTGACGCCGTGTGATTGGTCCCATCAGCTCGTAGCGTCAACTGCATCTCGACTTAAGATGAAACAAAGTTATGCGTTTCCATCTATGTTTTCGTACCGCCAGCACTGCACCTGTCGCACAAGTACTTATTAACTTTAGCGCACCACTGCGTTTTGCACGCGCCCCAAATCTTTCTAGAATTTACTGATCGAGTAGTTTTAGAGCGCAGCTCTTAGGCGCCCAATTTCGGGTTGACCGGCGTTGGCATAACCGTGCCTGTTGCATTGTGGGACGTCAGTTTCCCTGCTAAATTTAGCGGGGAAACTATTTTGGTGTTGAGGCCACACTCCGTCAATTTTCTCGCTAAATTTAGCGGGGAAATTTTCTTAAATTTCCCACTAAATTTAGTGGGAAAATTTCCCCACCAAATTTAGCTGGGAAATTTTCACTAAATTTAGCGGGAAATGTTGTGAAAGTTTCCCGCTAAATAGGAGGCCAGGAGGAGAGGAAGGGGAGGAGAGGCATACCCTCCCCTCCACACCCTTTCCTCTTCCTCCTCAAGAGCTGCACTCCAATTTCGCATAACAGAGAATTGTAAGTCTTTTTTTTTTTCAATGATTCTCAGTGAGTTTCTAATTGAAACCTTGTTTATTTTCAATATTCAAAAAGCTAATGAACAAATTTAGTTAATTATTTGGCATATAATGACGATTACCCTCTATATTATGCACCCCTGGTTGTGTGACTCACCTGGACAGGCGAGTTAAATTAAAGGGAAGCTAGGGAGCTTCTTGAAAAAAATTAGTTAGAAGCGAATTCTAGTGTATTTTTACCCCGTGAACCCGAATACCCAAACCATTTGCCGCGCAAGTATTGTTAAACGCGAGAAAACGCGAAAAACACTCGCTGTATGTGACGTCATCAACGGATCTTTTGGCTGCCGAAGGCTAGGCAGGCGGGGCTTCAGCCCTATTTTAAAATTGCTCTTATGGGTCTCCGGCGCGTCGCATTGAAACATGATTGTGGTATCTGTTATTCTAAAGGCCAAATGAACGCAATTCAAGTGTTTTTTCTCAAATGCAGAAGTGCCCATCTTCCCTTTAAAGGGGCCCTGCAACAGCTTTTTGGACTGGTTTTTAATTTGCACCGAACCTAAGCGCACTGAACGTAGTAACTTAATGAAACTTTTCTTTTCAGCAGTAATCGCTTTATTTTAAAAGTTATAGGCAAACTAGAATTACAAACAAGCAAAAATAACCGCCTTCATGACGCCGGAGGTCCTGCTTGAGGGACCGTGAACTAGAGGAGGGATAGTGAGCTCATCGAGCGCCACGGCTGCGCACTGCGTCGACGGCTCGAGAGGGCGCACTGAAACCGCGTGTGTTGGATAGGCTGCATAGGCGGGCGATCAGGCGGCTCGCATTGCATTTGCTGCGCGATTCAAGACTATTTCGGCATACACTTCATTGGCTACAAACGACAGCAAACACGGGGTAAAGAACGGGAGCCACTTCCCTGCACGGCCAAACGGCCTTCCACGGGCCTTGGGAACGCTCAGAGCCGGCCGGGTCACTTCGGTCCCTACGGCCGTCGGCGCCGCCGCGTACATCCGGGACCTTTCCGTGTCGGCGCGTGATCCCACTACTCCTTTCTAGTAGGCGCCGCCTTTTCCACCGATTGGTGGCGGGTATGTCGACGGATCATTTCTTGTTTCCGTACTTTATAAACTGCATTTGTTTCTTTTCTGATCTCAAATACTGAACAAAAACTACTTTTATAAATAATTGAAACGGTTCGCGCCACTTATATTTTGTATTTCGACTAAAAAGAAGCTTTAGCGGCTCTGACCAGTAGTAAGCCCAGGACCTAAGACGTCACATTTCGCGCGCTTTCGGTACCGCGGGTCGCCCCCGTCGGTGGAGGAGGTTTCCGCGTCGTCCGGTTAAAATATGACGCACTGATATTTAGTGACTCTCTCCGTGCCCGCTGGCTTGCCCGAACCCCAAGAGACGTGGAAACCGCAAAAAAGGTAGACGCTTAATTATGATTGCAGGGCCCCTTTAAGGCTGAAGCTTGAATGCTTCAATATCTCCAGCAATTTTATACGATGATTTCCTTGCCAAGTGAGGCGACTACATCAATAGCTATGTACCTCCCTGTAGCTTATCGGAAAGTAGTCTTACAGAGATGAAATTTCATAGAGTGCATTTAGGCAACGAGATGAATAGACCCTCAAATTTCATCAATATTGAGCAACTGGTTTCAAAGTCGACACTTGAAGGTGGTGTCTCCCCTTTAAAAAGTCCAGATATAAGCTTAAAAAAAAAGAAGCCGTGAAAGCTACACTAATGCGGTCTGCATTGGTGTAGCTTTCACGGCTTTTTCTTACACGCATTTGGACCCTCTAAAAAAAGAAACTCCCTGTAGAGGATCATGGATGGCCGAAATGCTTAGATGTGTTGCCCGGGTGTGATTGGCAGGCACTGGCGTCACTACCACCTGGCGCTGGTGATGGTGAAGCTGCTGATCCGCAGCGACATTCCCCTGCCCACGGCGGCCGTGCGGATGCTGGTACAGCACTTGGTCCACGACACCATCAACATGCGCAAGGCGAGTGGGGACTCTGCCCTGTAGAGTCAATATACAATTATTCTGGAGGAAAATGTCCCTCGCTTTTTGGCTGCTTCGAAACGGCGGGGCACACCCATCAGCGGTAAATCATTGGGGTTGTGGGGATATTTATACAGCAAGTAGTTGGTCAGCCATTTCAAAGTTGCGACGAGTCACTCGCTGTAGATGAAGAAATGAAGCCAGTGCAGTACAACCGCTAGCCTGGCGTCTTTAACGTGTACCACGCAGTAGTGACACATGACTGCACGCCGGTACGATGCTCATCCAGATCGAAACGGGCAGGGGCGGGGATTGAACCCAGGATCCTGGGTTCTGCAGCGCGAGCTTTTGCTCCATGTGCTCCGAGCTGGTGTGCGCTAGACCCACCCATCAGCGGTCCCGATTAGGCCGTATTGCTGGCGACGCTTTGACATGCACGAAGAAGAAGAAAACATCACTTGAAAAGCCTGTGTCTGGCAGTTTTCTAGCCTCTCAAAAAACCACCTGCGTCGCGCGTCGTATAAAAATTAATTTTTTGAGCACTCGAACGACTTCAACTCGTCGCGGCAAAATGGACACGCCTAACCTATCGTCTGCTTTCTTTCTCCGCTCTACCATCGCTCTCTTTCTCGTTCTTTCTCTCGGGGCCAGCAATGTCAGTGCTCAATGTTTGCCTCGTTCTGCTCCCATCTCTACCCCCCTTGCCTGCACGGATTGTCCGTGGAGAAGAGTGCTCTGGCATAAATGTCGTACAGTTACGTCGTCTTAATACAGACCCTTTAAACGCCTTGAGTGCCAGGTTTTTTTTTATTTCTGCATGCTGAACTAAAATTTTGGTCTTGTTAACGCCATAGCATGCTTTGGGAAGAACATTCATGTATAAAAGAACCTCTATTTAATAGGATGAAAAATTAATTGGTGTCTGCACGCCTCCAACCTACAACATATTTCTCGTATTGTACTTTTTTAGACAGAATTCTATGCAGTGGCACCTCGACCTCGCACCCCAAGTTCACCCTTTTCGGCGGTTTTACTCGACGTTTTTCTTAAAGCGATGGCTTTACGGGCAACACTTTGCAGAGATTTCGACCTCGTCTCCAGTCGTCGCCACTACAGAAAAACCTTTCCCTCCGCTTTTGGCGTGAGCCCAGGGAAGTAAGTTTTCTTGTCGGCCACCCCGGCATCCCACCAGTAACGGCACTACAAAAGGAGAGTCTGCCGTGTCTTTTGCTTGAAAACTTTTAGGGGCAAAGCTCCTTAGGGGCTAGCCATGTCCGTCCCTCCGGCATCCGGTGCTCGTGCTCGTTAGCTGACGTGCTCATGTGCTCGTGTAGGGGAAAAAAAAAAAAATGATGACAAAAAAATATATATATTTGCGCAGTCGACAGGGTTCGAACCTGTGCGGGGAGACCCCAATGTATTTGTAGTCATCGCCTTAATCCACTCGGCCACGACTGTGGGACGAGTAGGGGGCTCTGAGATGTGGTAGTAACTCAAGAGCTGGGGATGTCATGGATGAAATGTTGCATGTAGCCGCTCAACGTCTACACAGGAGAGGCGCTGCGGTCAAATGCGTATATAATCGCGTTAAACTTTGCATGCATTGGCTCAACGTTTATAGACGAGAGGGCGCTGCGGTCAAATGCTCAAATGCGTATATAACCACGTTCCATACCACACATTCTCTTTCTGACATGGATGAAAACGAACGAAAGGCTCGCGCATGCTGCGGCTCAGCGTCTACGCAGACAAGCACCACCAGAGCTTCGCCCCAATCAACATCAATCACCACGTGGAGATGCGGTCAATTTTTTTTTTTAAACCTTACTGCCGTTGTGCGAAATCCCACTTTGGCAGTATCCAGTTGCTACGCTTAATGTTGGATGGTTTTAGGAACTTCCACTACGCTTGCCGACTTACTTCACGGATCACTGGTGACAGTCGTCCGTGGCATCCACGACGCCAACCACAACGGCTACGAGAATGAACCCCGTCGCACCTCTGTCCTCAGGTTCATGACGGCACCATTTTATCTGCATTGCGCGACCATGCTACAGCTATTGCTTTCGTTCCTTCGCACATTCTGGGCAAAAATTACGACATTTTTATTCTAAACAGTTCCCTCCTGCTTTTCACGGCCGTCAAATACAGATTTCATTAGTAATTCTTAGAGCTCAGTGTTCATCTTGTCCCGAAGTTTTTTGTTAACAAAGGTCACTTTGATCTTAAAATATTGAACTGAGCACATGCTAAAAGGGTTCTGTGCGTGTTGTTGCTAATATTTTCGATTGAACTATTTACGCACCTTGCTGTTTTATGAAGGCCATATCTCCACTTGCACGTATCCAATCTTCATAATTCTTTTCTTTCTCTGGTAGATGTATGAGCAGGGCATCCTATAAGGCAGGGGTCTCAAACACGCGGCCCGCGACTCGCTGAGACGCAACCCACAGGCAATTGGCTGCAAGTCCCGGTTTTCATGTCTCGAGCACTAGAAATGACGTATCATAGTGATCCCATCTCGTCGATTCATTTTCGCTCGAGAGGTAGCTCTGCTCTTTTAACGTGTGCCCATATTTTATACTTCTCTGTGCTCATTTGCCTTTTGTTTCACTTCATTTCTTGCTTCCCAGCTTTTTGTAATGTGCAACAATTCCGCTACTAGTCTGCAACCTCGAGCTAT
>JAZHYW010070058.1:0-53333 GCA_037355805.1 Ixodes ricinus
AATACAACAAGAGCGCCACTCTTTATCATTTGTCTTTACTGTGGTCAGCTTGAACTTTCAGAACGCATGTTTTTGAGTAAAAAACCAACGGAAAAAACACTTTTTGTAGTAACTTTTTATTGGAGTTAAGTACAAATTGAGGGCGCGTGATGTTTTCTAATATCTTTAGTTTGGCAAGGTTTTGCGGCACAAATAATATTGTTTTTACACAACCATGCATCAGCGGTAATTTCAGGTAGCGCGTACCGACCTAGGCGCATCTTAGCTTCGGCAGTAACTCGCGGCGCGTCCGCTGGAGAGACGGAGGTGGTGCCCCTGTAACCTCTTCCACCGCATCTGTTTCGGCGCCAAAATGGCCGATTAAAGCCCAAATAGAAGTAACGTGCAGTTCCTCGAGCAGCCGCTGCGGGAGAAATGGCGGCGCTGTGACCGCCATTAGCTCAGTTCTCCTGGACGGATCGGGAGCCACTTTTTTCAGAGCAGTCCCTATGGCAGTTTCTGAACTGAGTGGTTTTAGTAACGTTGACTCTGTCCTAACGAGAAACTACCGTAGATTCGGACACAGGTGCCGCGTCGGCGTTGCGGACGGGGCTCGCACTCTATTGACGAGGACGGCGAGGTCCAACCGAATGCCGACACGACAAGCATATGGCGGCTCCATGCGTCACGGGAATCCTCTACGGTCCCCAACTGGGTGAGGAGGGCAGGGAGGGGCTCCAGTTGCCCCAACTTCAGCGCGAGCTTCTCGCCTTCAACGGCGTCTCGTGCATCTCCAGTGCACGTGCGCAGACTCGACATGGTGGAAAGCATGGAGTGCGTGCGGGGGCCGGGCGTTCTAAAGTCACTGGATCCCGGGAAAGTAGCGCCGTTGCATTCCCTCCCTGCTAGCCAGACACAAACAGATACTAACACGCAGAAGACCAAAACTTCACAAGGTGATTGGCTGATCCTGTTGCTCTGGCGTTTGCCATTTCCATCCTCGAGAGTCTTCGACGCTTCAAAAGGGTCATTCCGAACCAGTTGTGCCAAGATTGCTACGGATAGAAATTCTATGGAAACCGCTCCTCGCCAATGGAGGCGTCTCTGGCACTGCGCATGCGGTCAACTCGTCGATTGTGCCCATCTTCACGGGTCTCTTACGACGATATTGTTCTTTTGGCCTATTTTCAGATGGGGAAGTTATCCTTTCGATGCTGCCAAACAGCATTGGTGCAAAAATGTGCTCTCGATTCGCCGGCGTGTGGATAACAAGATCTCGGTGTACGAGAAATGCCTCTCATAAAGCAACCCGTCACCGTGAATTTGGATCGGCTCACCAAGAGTGGAGAGGTCAAGGAGAAACTGCTCATTCCATGAACCGAAATGGCGACCGCACGGGGAACTTAGCACTACTTTCCCGGGATCCAGAGGCTTTAGGGAATTCGAAAGACACGCCGGTCTCACCCGTAGGCGACTATGGGACAGATTCCCCGCGGAAGAGGAGGAGGTTGCGCCCACCGGTCTGCAGCAGGCGTGCCGCCTTCTTCCGCTCGGGTGACACCTGGCCATCTTGCCGGTGGTTGTTGGTGGGGCCGCTGTTGCGGGGCTCGGCCCCCTCCATCGCGGTGTCCCCCTCCGATTCCCGCTTGTCGGAGAGCTCCGTGGCCCCCTCGCACAGGGGGGTCAGCTGGGGCATAAGGAAGTCCAGGAAGGCCTTCCTCCGCGGGGCCAGCGCCAGGGTGCAGCCAAGCATGGGCTGCTGCAGGTCGTACAGGAAGATGTTGCACAGCAGGCTGCGGGGAAGGAGAGAGAAACTTACGCGACCCTCGATCGTGCCGACAAAGACCAGGCAGCACGAAAATGTGTCCTGTACATACCACGCTCTGTGTGCGGTCTGTACTTGTCTTTTTTTTTTTTTTTTCAGTGTGCATCACAGAGCTTAGCTAGAACAAGACCGAGCGCACCGCTATGTGCGACGTCAATGAGGCGAGTGGTCACGTGGTACGACGTCACTCTTCTCTGGCCGGCACAGGCGCGCAATGCTCCCAGGGTAGCTTCGCTACGCAGCATAGTGGCGATAGCATCCGACTGTTACCACGCAGACCAAAGTTTAAGCCCTGCTGAAGGCTCTTTCACTAGCTATCACTGACTGGAGTTCTCTTCCTGAAATAATCATACTCCACAAACTAATCGGGCTAAATTCTGTGATTTTTTGCAAGGCATACCTCACGAGTGTTTTTTATTAGTCAAAATGTTTATTCAATATCGCCTACTTTTTTTTTTTACTTTCGCTTTTTATACACATTTGCATAATATGTCTTTTGATCATCATTAATAAAACTGTTATTCAGCGACTTCTCTCATTAATTCTTTGTACTAGATCCCTCCCCTCATGTAATGCACTTTATTGCAGTGCCTTTGAGGATTATTAAACTGAACTGAACCGAAATATGTAACCTCACCATCCTGTAACGCTCTCAGCGTGTCTGTCATTCGTTCGTAACACTCAAACATGACAATTTTCTCATAGAAAAGGCCCATGAAACGTGTTCTGTGTTGATAAACGTTTTGTTGTGCCAAGTCTGGCACTTTGTTACCACCTTCCCCGATCACGTCCTTGACATGTCGGATTAGGAGGAGGAGAAGAATGCTGCCGGGGAGCCAGGAAACTCTGGGAACCGGCCCGAGCCCACGGTGAACGGACCGCTCTAATCGTTCCACGTGTGCGCGCCGCCTCCATAATTGTAGTTCGCGAGAGACAGGAGGTACCGTGAAATACCAGGCAAGCACCCGCTGAAAATTGAGACATAATCGAGAAAAATATGTGGGTTGGGTGCTGGTCCGGTCATCAATTTTACATATAAATGTGTGCGCATATTTTCTCAGATCTTACAAATTTGGGAATGGGCTTAGTGGGAATGGGCAGTGAGGTATTCTACAATAATGCGCGAGATAGCTCCGTGCCATCTCGTGCCCCACTTGCACAAACTCGCAGTAGGGTTGTAACTGGGGGCGGATTTACGGGTTGGGCCTAGGGGGAGGGTTTGGAGTGAGATCTGACCTCACGGGCTGGAAGCACTGTCCGGATATATATTTTGCTGAATAACTGCCATTTCACTCAAAACTAAACCTTTCTTCGTAAAAAAGTAGCTGGTGTATGCCGTTTCTTTTCGTCAAAAAAAGACGCCTCGAAGGTTTGGGGAAAAAGAGCCGTGTGTATGAGCGCCTGACTCGGTCTCGTGACAACCAATGCCCCGACGAGCATTCGTGTTGCAGCTCGTGTCCGGCTTCGTTGGAGTGACGGGAATGGCCAAACCCTCGTCTGGAACTCGGCGTGTGCCCTGTGCTTTGGCAATCCGTGGCTACAATGAAGACTGGTGCCGTATGATCGGCACCCAATCGCATGGCCGCTTGTTATGGCTGCAAGTCGAGGGGGTGAACGTGTTTCTTTCCTTTTTATGCGAACTGCCATTGCTTTCAGTTGAGTTCAGTTTGATTGCCTCAAATGTGCTCAAGAGAGCACTTTACATGAGGAGGGAGGAGGGGAGGGGGGAGAGTATCTACAATAAAGTAGGGAATAATGAAAAAATAAAGCTCGAGGTACACCTAAGCCTCTCTTATGAGTTGTGAATGCGAAAGCGTGCCGCATGGCATCCCCTCCCTTTGTCGTCTGCTCGTCTGCTCCCTTTATCGTCTGCTGTGTACTGAAGAAACTCAATCATCGTCTTTCTTGTACAGTTATTGCACATTACGTCCATCCCAATAAACATTGTTATCTTCTTGCTTGGTTTTTGTTCAAACATGGCGTATGGCTCGTTCCTCGAGAGCGGAGTTCTATCACGTAGCGCGCGTACGCTTCGGGATCTCGGAGGCCATGGCGCAGCGGCCAATGAGAGCCCCGTCGACGTGCGCCAGCCAATGGAACCGAAGGCGAATCGCTCCTATTGGGATTGCGGCGGAAACCAGGAGCCGTTTGCGCTTCAAACTGATGACGTCAGCTCGCTGCATGAGACACTTAATGCTTTCGCATTAAAAAGCAAAACTCGGTGTTGCTCTGGTTTGTGGAGACAACCACGGCAAAGTGGTGCTTTGGACCGGCTGGTCCATATTTAAAGAAAACAGCGCCAACGCACAGATGAAGAAGATTGAGACAGGGACAGTGCACGCTCGCAACTAAGTGCATTAAGATGGCATCACCGAGGCTTGGCTCGCACTATCGCCGGCTGAGCTTGCGTTTCTAACAAGTAAGAGGCTCGCACCGAATCGAAGATGAAAAGCTTTTCTCGAGGGGCTCTAAGTAGAAAAGCTAACATGCGTATCGCGAGTGGTATTTTCTGAAGGCACAAAACTTGTTGCCCCCTTTAAGAGACGGAAGGATGAGTGCCGTCCCCTCATCCTGCCCATCTTGTCCCGGACGTTCTGATAGCTGTGCATCAGCCGGGGCTCAGGTACTCCAGCTGCTGGTGAAGCAGCTCGCACACCCGCCACTCCTGCTGGGCCAGGCCCCCCAGCAGCACGTACAGGCGGCTGAAACATGTTTGCCGGTCACTCTCGCTGCCTCGATGTCGGCCGACGCGCCAAGCAACATTGGCCGTCTCGCCATACAGGGGGAGGAACATCCAGTCTTTCTCTGCTTGCTTCAAACTGAAATATTTATCTTAGGGAAAACATTACCTCAAGATTGCAATTCTTATTTCTCCAAGCTACATTTTTGCAAGATGTCATTTTAGCTTGCAGAATTCCCAAAAGTATGCTGTCGGAAAGTTTCATTTTTGTAACTGAAGTATTCTTTCCCAGAATAAATTAGTTTCAATATGCTGGTACTGTCTAAAGTGGAACTTTCTAAACTTTATATCGCGTTTATCTTAGCTTCACTTTTACAGTGGCAGCTGTTAGTGGCCCTTCCTGGCAAAAATGCTAATGTATGAAAGCAAAACCCCTCTAGAGCAGAGGCACTTCTCTCACTCTCCCCATTGTTCCTCGCACAAAGCAAGGCTCTACCTCGCTCCTTTCTCCCTTCCCCTTGTGGGCCACCCCTGTTGTTTTTGTTCTGGCAACACCCCCCCCCCTTTCCCTGACAGCTGCAGTTGTGAAGTACCCTCGTGGTTGCGCTGTGCAGACACGCTCCCCTCACCTCCCCACTGCCGCCACCCACGCTCTGTTCTTGTGTGCTCTCTGTGCCTCTACAAAACAGCTCGCGTACACACTTCCACTTCTCCCCCAACAGGCGGGTCACGGGCGCCCCCGTTGTCAGAGAGCGTTCCAGCCATAAAGAAGCGCGTCTCCGTGTCCTTCTCCAACACATGCAACAACTCACACTACCGTCCATCAAGCACCCATCCCCCACACACATCTCTACATTAATTCCACTGAAGGCAAGGAGCCCACTGCAAACATCAAACATCACGCTGGCTGAGAGAAATCTCCTTCAACGTGTTTTTCCACAACAAAGCAGCTACCACCAACAATCGCAGCACACTATGTGTGGTTGTTTGCAATTTTTCGGCATCAAATGTCGGTTCGAGAAAACTATCATCTTATAATAAAATGCTATGTGGAGCAGGTTTTTTTTTAGTTTCTATACTGAAATTTTGAAAAGGAAGCGGCTGTGAACTTATTTTCTTTATTTTCACGCTCTTTTCTAATGAAAAGTTGCAGTTTCTTCAACCTAATACATCAAAAAAACAATTTTCCATATTTGTATTTTTAAATTAAAGTTGCGCCATTTCTGTAATTTCTTTCCACAGCCGCATGACACGGGTGTTATACTCTATGCTTCGCTGAAAACAAAACGTGCCATTATCATTAGCGTTTCCTAAACGGTGGTTTTCCTTAATGGGTGCAGTTTTTATCTTATATACTTTTAGAGGACACATGCAAAGGAAAAAAACATTTTTTTTAAACAGCTTAGATGAAAAAAAGGATGTCATAAAACAATTTTACAACGAAGAAAAAAAGATTTTTAGAGCTATATTTACGGCGCTATACGGAATTTGTAGTTGGCGCTCGCAGGCGCCGCGGAAAAGTGGCCCCTATTTATCACGTGACTGGCCCTTATTTATCATGTGGGTGCTTGGGCACTTTCGGAAGCTTCCTACGGCGTCTAAAAGTAACTTATTTATCTTTGTTTCGAAGTATAACAAAAAACTAAGATTAATAAGTAACTTTTAGAGCCCAAAGGAAACTCCTGAAAAGCGCAAGCAGACGTGATAGACCTGTGCGCCGGTCAGATGGCGGCGGCGGCGCCCAAGCAGACAAACTTCTGCGGCGGCGGTGATGGCGGCGTGGAGAAACGCGTTGAAGTGGCGTTGCACAACGCTCAGCATGCGGCGGCGGTGCGACTTTGCGGCGGCGGCGCACAGGTCTACCACGTGACCAGCGGCGGCTTCCCGCGGGCGCCAACTACAAATTCGTTTTGCGCCATAAATATAGTTCTAATTTTTTTTTCTTCGTTGTAATTTCCTGTTATATCATTCTTTTTCCATCTAGCCTGTTTTAAAAAAAGTTTTTTCCTTTGCATGTGTCCTTTAAGTAACTCTTCGAAGGATTAATTTATAAACTTGAATCTTTGCACAGCATCCTCTTTCCCAACTATGAAGATGGCCTACAAATGTAATACAAACGAGCATAATGGATAAAAATAAAAAGTTAGCCTTTCAGAGTAGCGTCTCCCCTCTTCACTGCTTTGTTGCTAATACAGCTGCATGCGCGGCCGAGTTGGCAGCGCTTGCGGCTCCCACGCGAGACGGGCCGGCTTTGAATCACGCTTGTCTCCTTCTCGTTTTTCCATTTGCCGCTTCACTGGGAAGTTCCGGTACAACCTCGTCGGTTATCGCGTCTTCTGGTTTTGAACCTTTCCGGGCCCAGTACGTGCATAAAAACAGCCTTAGCATGCTGCTTGAAGCCAGTCCCACGCTAGCGCTCAATCATGCTGTTACGTTTACGCTGACGCCCGTGCCGCCAGTCATTGTATTTTAGTTTTGGCACCAGTTCGGCAGATTAAACCTCGAGTTTTTCTCAGTTATTCATTGCTTTTGTCCCTTGTCCTTCCTGACGATACGCCGAGAGCAGACAGGGGTTGCTCAAAACAGATGCACATTCCTCGAGAGGAAAAAAAAAGTCAGAGAGTCTTTGCATTGTATTCAAACTTTTGGCAGCTCAAAATAAAATTGACGGCTTCCTTCTAGTTGCAGTCACGGAGAGTTGACTGTAATCAATTTCACCGATGATTAACGCAACCAGTCTGAGTCCAGTCACCTGGCTTGAAGGAAGGAGCCATCCTCCCCCTTCAGGGGGTCTGCCATGAGCTGCTCAAAGAACCAGTGGTACTTGTTCGGGTCCCTGCTCTCCTGCAACAAACAAGGCCAGCAAAGCCAATTGAGATCTGCACCACAGATGGCAGCGTCCCCGTAAAAACCAAAGATGGCAGCCCTTTTGTAATGACCAAAAATGGAAGCTCCCAGGTAACGACAAAGACAGCGGTTCTAAAGTAACACCCAAGGGTGGCGGCTTCCTCATTTGGAGGTTGTTAGTAACGTGCGTGCTATAGCAACAGTGCACCTCTCTTCGGACAAACGGGGCTTTTTTGAAGATTGAATTGTGGATGGCATTCAGTCAATATATTGTGAAAAATTTGGCATCGCCACCTCATCGTCATCAATTAAAGAAAAGTAGAGGTGTGCGAATATTCCGCAGATTTTGAATACGTATCGAAATAATTTTCTTATTCGATTTGCTATTAGATTCGAGAATTACATATTCGAAAATTTCCGAATACGGTAAACTTTGCGTTAGTTCGACCTCGGTTAATTTGACTTTTCGTTTAATTCAATCGTGTTTAAAAGTCCCAGCGAGCGCCCATACATTTGTATGGGAGGAAAAGTTGGATAGTTCAAACTCTGTAAGACTCCGCATCGGATAATTCGTCCCGAGCGAATGCACGCGTGAGTTCACATTGCATGGCACCACGGCAGAAAAACCACCAACGTCACGGCAAAACAGGGCCCTTTGCTGCAAGGCTGGAACGTGCGCAAATATGCGCCTGCTCCTCTACGCCGTTGAGATGCACCGTAGCGAATGGCACGAGCCAGTGCAAGCAATCTGGCGTGGAGTGGCGCGGAAAACATAGCACGTGGTCGGGCGCGCACGAGCCAGCGCACAAGGGGGTAAAGGTCTCCGTGCGCCGACATCCTGGGTCCCAAGTGAAAGATCGCGAAAGAGAGCGACAGAACACGAGAGAAAGAAACCAATGTTGCTAGTTGAAGGACGAGTCGCAATGGTAATCGCAAAGACAGAAAACTCTCAGCAATATAAATAGTGATAATTTAAAGTTGTAAACTAAATTTTTAGTTATTGCATACAAACTTGGAGAGTTATAAAACAGCGAGGACGAGGACGGGAACAGGACATCGTTCATGAAATGAAAGATGTCCTGTTCCCGTCCTACATCTCGCTTTATACTCTCCTCAAGTTTGTAGTCCATTAACCAACACGCTCGTTTTCAATTGTAAGTTATTCTAACGCTTATAAAAAGCAGTATACTCATTACGCTGCATTAACTTCCCTTCTGTCGAAAACTCAAAAAATCTGGCGGTTGCGCCGGTTTCGTATTCCTCGGCCGTGCCCGCGCGCCCCCACCCGCGACGCCGGTTATCTGGTTTGGTTTCAGCGTTGACGCGAGGCCGTACATCTGCGGGCTATGCAAAAAGAAAGCTTCGAAAGGAGCGCGAATATCTTTCTACCGGTAAGTTTGTGGATTATTGAAGTTCATGAAACTGCTCTGATGATATAATTATATTCGTGAAATCGAAGGCAGTTGGTAACCATGTGTGGGACCCAGAAGGTCTGCCTGCATGCTCCGCCGCTTGCTGGCAGCCTGAATGCATGGGAAAATGGCGGACTCTTTTCCTCTAGAGTTAGTATGTATGATCTCTATGCCAGCGCACGAGGCAACGCGCGCTCTTGAATCAAGCATTTTTTCTGTAGCATCGTGTGTGCTCCATCTTGCGCATCAGAAGGCGCAAGATGGATTTTTTTTTGTTGCCGACAGTCTGGTTGTTTGGCGCCAAAAGTCGGCTCGAAGCTTTCTCAGCGAGCGCTCTCAAAGCGCTTCTCTGTAGCATCGTGTGCGGTCCATCTGCGCCTTGGAAAACGCAGAATTTCTTTTTTGTTCTTTTTTTTTGTTGTTGCTTAATTGAATTTGTGCATGGCGCCAAAATCAACTTGCAAAACTTACTTTTTTTTTTTTGTTGTACCCGATTTTTTGGGGACATGACGTTTAGTTAGCTGCTCTCCGAAGCCTGCTTTTGGACATGCGTTCTAAGCGCAGACGGCTGCAGACCATCCGTGAGTACTTTGGACAATAAAAGGCACTTTAATTTTAACCGTTTTTCTGTCCTTTTTTTAATTCGATTATTCGGATGATTCAACCAAATTTCAAGGTCCCGTAGAGGTCGAATTAACGAAAGTTTACTGTATTCAGTTATGGCCGAATATTCAGGGAAATAGCTGAATACGTAATCCGCAACGGGACATGCACTGAACATTCAGAGCTTCCTTAAAAGTTGCATTTAGTCGCTTAAAATTGCGGGGCACTTTAGCCATTTTTCGATAAACCCTCGCCGTTTACATTATACATAGAACAACCGTGTCTGCACAATTCTAACGTGCCCTCAATTCTAACGTCGCAGATTTAGCTTTTAGATATTCAAGAAATAAATTGCTGCCAATTCTACGGCGCGGAGGTAAAACAATGAAGGTCGAGGCTCCAAAGAACAGATTTCATGAAACGCCCCCAATACAAAGATAAATACCGCACACTAGTCGCCATTGTCAGAGTCCGGCGATGGTTCTTTGCTGTCCACAGAGGTAATCCTTGCTTCTGCGCTTGTACGCAGCGCCACGACTGTTGCCTCTGGGGGGGGGGGGGGTCGTCTCACAAAAAACTTTGCAAGCTCGTTGGGTCGCCGGGATTGAAAGGCCACGCGAGTGCTGCTCTATTGTTATCTTTTCCCGCCATTGTGATGGCCTTTCGTTTTAAATAAAGTAGTCAAATTTCTTGTTTTTCTATCTTAGAAAGGCAGACACGAGTGGATAGACACGAGAGAATGCGCGTTTCGGTAATGTGGAAATGTAAACAAACGGTCACGTTGGTGATGGAGCTCGCCACCTAATACCGAGTATTGCGTTGTTGTTTGACTTTAATTTTGGTTTCGATCGTAATGCGCATGTATTTTAGGGCACCGATCTTAGGCGCAAACAAATGGCATGTTAGAATTGTTCAAACACAGTATGTCGGTATTAGCTCATGACAAAGCTGCAGTTTTGGTTTTCGATTTTGCTACAAGCCTGCTTTGTGAGTCACATTTCTAGCGACCTTGTATTTCCTGCTGTAGGAGCACAGGTCTTTTCTGCTGCAGGAGCAGTTGTCACTGCAAAATGGTGCACTTATGCACTGAAAATGTGGAACAATTAATTGTATTGCATGATAACTTGCAATATTTGCATTAGCAGAGGAAACAAAAGAAATTGTAGGAAGCATAAAAAAAAAAAGAGTAGAGAAGCAAAATACAACATTCCGTCTTGATCTGCACAAAAGATCAAAGCGAGCATAATAAACGTCAAAAACAAAATAAAGTGAAAGGCAAAAAATGACAAACAATAAAATGGCAAAGAAAAATTGACCACATCTCCACGTGGTGAATGATGTTGGTTGGGGCGAAGCTCTGGTGGTGCTTGTCTGCGTAGACGCTGAGCCGCAGCATGCCGAGCCTTTCGTTCGTTTTCATCCATGTCAGAAAGAGAATGTGTGGTATGGAACGTGGTTATATACGCATTTGAGCATTTGACCGCAGCGCCCTCTCGTCTATAAACGTTGAGCCAATGCATGCAAAGTTTAACGCGATTATATACGCATTTGACCGCAGCGCCCTCTCCTGTATAGACGTTGAGCGGCTACATGCAACGTTTCATCCATGACAGAAACCCCAGGTCTTGAGTTACTACCACATCTCAGAGCCCCCTACTCGTCCTGTCGCTGCGCAAACAGATTTCAACATTTTTTTCATCATTTTTTCATCTTTGTTTCTTTTTTTTTTGCCCTACACAAGCACGTGAGCTCACGAGCTCGTAATTTTTTATCATTTTTTTTTCTTTTTGCCCTACACGAGCACGTGAGCATGTGCTCACGTGCTCATGAGCACGTGATCTCACGAGCAGAAGCACGAGCACCCGACGCCGGCCTACGGCGGACGGACATACGGACATGGCTAGCCCCTAAGAACCGCCCTAAAAAGCCTCGAGGTACACCTAAGCACTTCTTATGAATTGTGAATGCGAAAGTATGCACGCCGCTCTATGCTCCCTTCTTTCGTCTGTGGCGCAGAACGTTGGGGGCGTGGAACGGTGGAGTCACTGCCTCGCGGACACGCAGCGCCATCGGGTGAGCGATTGTTGAAACTGACGTGCAGCGGCCAGAGGGAGCCTCGTCGGCGCGCGCCAGCCAATGGGATTGAAGCCGAAAATTCATCAGCTGTACTTCGCTCCTTTGGGATTGGGAAAACTAGGTGCCGTGTCTAGGCTTTTCACGTGGTTTGATAGCTGAGAGCTGGCTACACTTGGAGAAAAGATTTAAGGTGCCGTTTTCGCGCTTCAAACTGATGTCGCCTCGCTCCCTGAGACAGTTAATGCTTTCGCATTAAAAGATAGTACAGGGCTATCAAAGCACAGCATTATTGCGCAACCACCGTCCATCCGCTAAACCAACAAAAAACACTGAAATTTTTTTTTATTTGGGGGGGGGGGGGGGTTAACGCAAATGTGCAAAGCTTTCTTTTCCTTCTGTGTCCTGCTAGCAAATGTATCTCTCTAGTTTTAGGCACAAACACAGTATTTAAGAGAACAATCTTTTTTTATTGCAAAAGCATTAACTGTCCCATGAAGCGAGCTGACGTCATCAGTTTGAAGCGCGAAAACAACATTTTAGTTTCCCCGATCCTAAAGGAGCGAAGTAAAGGTGATGGATTTCGCCTTCGGTTCTATTGGCTGGCGTGCGTCGACAGGGATCCCATTGGACGCTGCGCTCGTCAGTTTTCACGACCGCCCACCCTGTGGCGCTGTGTGTCCATCAGCGCGCCATTAACACGGAGCGTCCAAGGTCAGCGTGCCCAGGGGAGCACGCGCACTGACTGGCGACCGTACAAGTACTCGGCAGACGAGAAAAAGGGAGCGGACGAGCAGCCTGCATGCTTTCGCATTCACAACTCATAAGAAATGCTTAGGTGTACCCCAAGCTTTTTTTTTTGTTTAAAGCGATAGCTTTATGGGTGACACTTTGCAGGGATTTTGGTGTCGATGTTTTGTTGCTGTCTGTCGTCGCAGCGGAGATGGAATGAAAAAATTGACCGCATCTCTACAGGGTGAATGATGTTGATTAGGGCGAAGCTCTGGTGGTGCTTGTCCGCGTAGACGCTGAGCCGCAGCATGCGGAGCCTTTCGTTCATTTTCATCCATGTCAGAAAGAGAATGTGTGGTATGGAACATGGTTATATACGCATTTGAGCATTTGACCGCAGCGCCCTCTCGTCTATAAACGTTGAGCCAATGCATGCAAAGTTTAACGCCATTATATACGCATTTGACCGCAGCGCCCTCTCCTGTACAGACGTTGAGCGGCTACATGCAACGTTCCTCCATGACATCCCCAGCTCTTGAGCTTACTACCACATCTAAGAGCCCCCTGCTCGTCCCGCAGTCATGGCCGAGTGGTTAAGGCGATGGATTAGAAATCCATTGGGGTCTTCCCGCACAGGTTCAAATCCTGTCAACTGCACAAACAATTTTTTTTTTTCATTTTTTTTTTTTGTTTTGTTTTACTTTACGAGCACATGAGCTCACGAGCAGCGAGCACGAGCCCGGACGCCGGAGCTGCGGACTGACCTACGGACATGGCTAACCCCTAAGGAGCTTCGCCCCTAAAATTCTTTTATTTTCCCTCGTGGTGCGAAAAGAGAGAAGTCGGGTGTTTCCACTGGCCGCACACACCGTGGCCGTGCCGCGCGAAGAGGGAAGATTATGCATTCCCCTCTCCGCTCATTGCTGAACAACAATGCCACACCCTCCCTTTACCAATCAACAGCACCGAGGAAACCTGCGCCTTCGCTGGCGTCGTTACTTGCGCAGCCTCCTCCCAATGGCGCTGCCGCTGCACCAAGGCCGTACTCCGTCCCAGGAGCGAGCACAGAAGGAACGGCTGGCTTTCTCATAGCCCTCATAGGCGAACACCTTCGATGTGGCCAACCTAGCCAACCACGCACAGACATTTCGTTGATTTCGTGCTTCGCCGATTCCGTGTGCTGGCGACGACATCCCACTCGTCGGAACCGGCAATTTCAACGTCGACCTTGGCGTCCGCAGGGAGTGAGTGGTTAGGCAGCCTCGTTAAGGCAGAATGGGACCTCTGCGTGGTGTCTGATGTCGGTGAGCCAACAGCAGCTGCTGACGTCACCATCGACCTTGTGCTTACGAAGAACATTGACCCGTGCCTCCAGTGTCTCGCACTTACCCATTTTACCGATCATCCCTGCAGTTGTGGCAGTCGTCGGTGGTATCCACAACGCCAACAACGACAGAAATGTGCATTAACCACTTCGCACCTCCGTCCTCAAATACACGGCGACACTATTTTGTGTGCATTGCGCGAACGTGCTTCAGCTATCACTCTTGCTTGCAGATTGTGGACGAAAAGGGTGCATTCGCTAGTAACCCTTTCATGGTCACTGACCTACCTGTACGGCAGCGCGGGAGCGTCCCGCAAGGTTTCTGCCGTACATGTACGTCCGCGACTGCTCGTACGTCCGCGACTGCTCGTTCAAAAATTCGCGCCTCTTCTTGAACGGGAGCGTTCGCGGGGAGGTGCTGCCATCTGGTAGGTTTGTAGGGAACTACAACCGTGTAATTGCGGTCATGTTTCTTTTGGCGCGGCTTTTGAAATTGCGAAACTGGACGCTCTGTGTAAGTGATGCTTCGAGATAGCCGCGCGTGCCGGCTGCTCCGGAGGTAGCGTAGCGGAGACTGGAGCGAGTGGCTCTTCGGGTTCAGACTTTGAACCATTCTCGAACTCGGAGTCGGATAACAGCTCGACATCCGACGCACAACTGGAAACCAGCTCGGTTCGGAGTCCGGAGTCTAACACACAGCCGCTCTGTCTTCTAGACTGTCTCGGAAGCGGGCGCGTCGAAGTTTTGGCCCTTTCTGTTTTGTTCAGCCTGCAGCGAGTGTGCTGCAGATGTTTAGAAGTGTGTGTACTATTTATTTTAAGTCTTAGATTTTTTTATGCGACAATAAACTAGTGTATAATCTTTGCTAACGCATCGAGTAAAAAAACCCGACCACGGGGGCGGGTCTTTGAAAAAAAATGCGACCATGAAAGTGTTAATGCGAATAGCATTCTTTGGATACTTCACGCACTTTTCGCCTATGTATCTATCTATCTATCTATCTATCTATCTATCTGGCTATCTAACCTCTTACGCCGCGGGTCGATAAATAAATAAAAAAGACCGGCGCCGGCTGGGATTCGAACCGTTGACCCTTTGATCAGCAGGCAGACGCGCTAACCACAGAGCTATGAAGGCAGTCATTCAACGCACTCTAAACGCTTGTTTATATCTTTACCATAGGACGCGCTGCAGCGCTGTCACAGCTACCGGTGCGCGCGCGTCCATGCCACCCTCTCCGCGCTCGCCCTCTCCCGCCGCTCACCCTCTCCCGCGCTCGGGAGAGGTGATGTAGCGGCCGTGCTCAGCCTCACGAGAGCGGAATGAGCCCCTCGTGCATGGAACGCGCGCGCACCGGTAGCTGTGACAGCGCTGTAAAGCGCGTCCTATGGTAAAGATATAAACAACCGTTTAGAGTACCGTTGGTTGAGACTAGCTGAGACGCCAGAAAGTCTGGTCGGTACCATTTTGAGTGTTTGTGCGTATGGCGCGTGCTTTGCTCGCCTTCCTAAGTGACACAAACGCACGTGCTGGGCTGCGGAGATCGTGCGCAGGGCTGTGAAAGTGTCAACAAATTTAGAATCGCCTCAAGAGTGGGCTGGCGTATCTAGAGTGTGCTGGCCACCTGACGAACGCGCATAACTCCGCACCGTTTGATGCTATTCGCATTAACGTAGATAACCATTCCCAAAGGATGGGTTCTGCTGATTTTTGCTATAGACTTCCATTGGACAAAATATTTTTTGGAGACGAGACGCAGTAAAAAATATGCCTATTACAGTCAAACCCGGATATATGGATTCAAAGGGGATCGTAAAATACTTCGATATATCGGTAATTTTATATACAAAAACGTGTTAAACTAGGCTCAAGTTGAAATTTCCTGGCGTCTCCGCCAATGCCGAAGGTCGCGAAAATGGGAACTTACCAAATAGAGCATCCAAGAGCCGCTAAATACAGTAGACCAGTAGTTGGCGGAGACCGAAAACACCCTCCGCGCTTCACACGCGCACCTGGCCGGGATCTCCACACAGCATAACCAACAAAACACGAAAATAATACAAAAAAAATTAAAGATGGAAAAGCGAGATTTAAGAAAATCACTTGATCCAAAGAAAAAAAGTAGGAAGCAAGCAACAAAAAAAGTTCACAAAATCCGGCAGCAAAAAAAAAAATGAAGAAAATGGGCAAAGCAATACAGTAAAAAAAAAAAGGTAAACAAAAATACAGGCATTCAAAGTGTGATTACACAATTGTTGTTGTCCTCACACTCAATTTTTTTTTTTTTTTAATTCAATGTGGTTAGCGTTACGTTCCGGACTCAGCACTGAAACGCATAAATCTAACCCTCCCCCCCCGCCCTCCTCTCTCCCACGTGAACCTAGGGAAGGTGGAGATTTGGATGTCACTTGGGTTACGTCGGATGCAACGCTAGACACTTCATACTTTTATTTCGGGGCTAGGGAGCCGCGCAGCATCGGCAGTGTTCTGGGAAAGGGGCGCAGGATACCATTCCGACAGCAAAAATTTCCTGCTCTCCCTATGCACGCGCAGTGCCCTTCCCCTTGCTTTTGCCATCCTCCACTTTTTTTTCTAATTAATTTTTTGTTTGTTTTGCAACTGCTTTTTTGCTGCGTTTCTTCCGGCGTGCATGCTGGCTCGGCAGTCCGTCAGCCACGCAACGCAAGCGATGTGATCGCCACTGGAGCAAATCCGATTGAGGGAAAAACAACGGGCAGCCGTGCTTTGTTCGCTATATTGAGTGTCCTTGCCATGGGAAGTGGACAGAGAAAGACAACGCTCCTATACTATTACACGTGATGTTCAAGGGGATGTTTGGACTGTCCGATATAAGCAATAATTCAAATACCAGAGTGTAATATAACCGGGCTCGACTGTAGTAGTTGCTGTTTGTCCAAGTATACCTTGCAAAATTAATTTCTTGCGATAGTACCGTATTTACCCGAAAATAGGTCGACTCACGAAAATAGGTCGACCCCTACTTATTGAGCACACCGAGAATAAAAAAAAATAATTCGAATATAGGTCGACTATTTTTTTTTCTAGGAACAGGGGAAAGTTAGGGCAAAAAGAAGGAAACAAACCTTTATTTACTGCACTCTCAGCTAAATCACAGGGCGATGTCAAAAACTTAACGCTGTGGCTAGCGTTACGTCCGGAAGGAGCACTGAAACGCGTATACCTAACCCTCCCCCCGCCCTCCCTCTCTCTCTCCCCGTGAACCTAGGGAAGGCGGAGATTCGGACGTAACTTGGGTTACGTCGGACGTAACGCTAGACACTTCGAAAACTTAATCATCGTCAGAACTTCCGGACATGTCATCCTCATCCGAAGCTTCGCCAGCTTGGTAGACATCCTCGCAAATTCGCTACAATACCTCACTGACACCGTTGTAAAATGACGACAAGAAAGAAGGTGGAGACAGGCCAAGCGACGAAGAGCAAATACAAAGACGTCGAGCAACGCCAACGCTGAGAGTCCCGTGAGCAACACGCGAGCCGCCGAAAAACAACAAACTAAATTACCTCCGTTTTTTTTTTTTTTTTTTTTTTGTGCGCGTTTGCAGGGACATGGGTTGGAGGGCAAAGTGCATGGCGCATCACGTTCCTCTTCCTCCCCTTCCCCCTTGCCCAGCGAGGGGGGACACGATGGCGAAACCGACGCCCGAAGGATGTGAAGGATGTGCGCGAGAGCCGTACCGGCGGCGCGGCGCGGCGCGGCTGTCGGCTGTTTTGTTTCGGTTGTTTTTGTGCATCAAAAGCTTTTTGAAACATGCCGCGCGGCTCTACCGCGACGCCGGCTAGGTGATTGATAGCTCAGGGTTTCAAAATTTGGTCCCGAATGTAGGTTCGAAATTCTTTGGACACGATTATAGGTCGACCCTTAATTTTTGACAACATTTCCGGAAAAAAAAAAGGTCGACTTATATTCGAATAAATACGGTAGTAATTTTTTCACCGACATTTATAAACCATTTCTGTTTCTGAACTGCAGGTGCTTGTTGCATTTTAGCTTTGAACTCTTGAGTCTCACGCAATTCTTGAGTGTTCCGTCACGGGCTACTATACAATGTTTGCTCCAAACATGCGAAAGCCTACGCTTAATGTTCTAAAATTTCAGCTGCTTTTTTCGTTAAGTGTATATTCAATATTCCAAGTCAGTTTTTCAAGCATTGTATGCAGATTGTAAAAAAAAAAAAAAATATTTCCAAATCTGCACAGCCTTACTTTGGTTCACGATACAAGCTGTTGCATACTCATTTCCGACGAGTGAGCCATCACTCATTAGGCAGACTTTCTCCCGCAGTCCCTGGAACTCACCGAGATGGTGGCCACGCAGGTGCCCCAGTCTGGGAGGGTCTCCGGCAGAATGCTGTTGAGGCCAGTCTTCAGGATGGGCTCCATGGCCTTGCTGCAGCTCCTGCATCTGCTCATGGGCCCCGAGAAAAGATTGCTTACTCATTGGGGAAGAGGGACAACGAGGGATGGACAAACAAAACATGTCCTTCAACTGCACCTTAGATGAAACCACACGTGCCAATGAGAGAGAAGAAGCATTTACGAGGGCAAATAAAAAATTATCTGCGCGCAAGTTTCGGTACCCATCTCGCTCAATCTGAATGTGAAGCATTCTTTGGCTAGGTGTTTGGCATTTTGGGAAGCCCAAAGATGAAGCCTGGATAAAAGCGCGGCCGCGAGGCTCGACACTGATTGGTTGACGGGTGGGAGGAGGGGTGAAGTGCTCGACTCTGATTGGTCAGCGGGGACGTCGTGTGACTGGGGCTGAAGTGAGGGTTGGAGGTGGGTGAGGAGGAGTGGCTTAGATGTTTCTAGAGGATCATCGGGCTTATCATTTCAAGTGTACACACACCATGCATTAAATTACATTAAATTATCCGATGAAGAGCACCGTGAATGCAGGCGTCTGGCTGAACGGGTTAGACGTGCTGCTAAAACGAATTTCGCTGAACGTCTGTGATGGCGGAGAGTTGCACGCATGCAACACAGTTGCCTAGCAATTTGCCACACACTTCTTCAAAACGCAAATTTGCCATGAATCATTGGATAGACTGGGCCTTGGCCCATTTGAAAATAATTTGCCACATCATCCACTGTCACTTGTGTGTCCGGCAGTAAGTTCATGTGTACGCTCCATGTTGTCATAAGTTGTGAACATGGAGGACGGCCGTCCTTCTTCGTGGCAGGACACTTGTAAGCCCTTCCTCGACCTTCCGTATTCATTCAAACACACTTCTTTGTGACTGGGCACTATACTTTGCACAAAGTATTGGCACCAGACACACCATCAGACTACAAGAAACGATTCACTGCATGCTGCTCTTCTTTCATGCAAATCACAAGTGGGGCAGCCATTGCTTCTCTCGCCACAGTCACAACTGGACTGACGTAACATCGTTCAAACCTGCGCAGCAGTGACTGAAGAGACAGCGACCTCCTACAAAAAGCCCTGATAAGACAATACGGCCAACAGACTAACTTTTTAATCACCCTCATATTTGAAAACACCTGAAAACAGACATGGCGAGCTTCAGTTTTCTACCATCAATGCCCTTCGTGGGTTGGGGACAATAGGGAGTTTTAGTAGATAGTTTTGGCTCTCCGTTAACGATACCCGACAACTGATACGATGCAGGCGCAAAGGCGCAGACAAAGTGCTAGGTATTGTTGTTGGAGTTATTACAAACAATCTACTGCAACTCGCTAATTACAGTATGATCTTATTACAATAGATATTAGCTCATAGCATGCCCCTATGGATGTTTACTTGGTTCTCTGTTCATTCCACTTACTAAACTTTGTTTTATGTGGATTCCCTTACAAACATATATAGTAGAGCATCGATAACTCTATATTGGTTTATTCAAAATCCCGGATAATTCAAAAATTTCCACGGTCCCGTGACTTCTCATAAAAATATGACCGAAAAATACAGGCGCTCCGCGCGTGCCTACCCAGTTAATTCTCCGATTTGGTCTTCCAGGTTCAATCTTTAGTTGCTAGTAACGCCAGTTGGCATCGAGATTCGGCAGCAAGAACAAAGATGGGTATCTGTCTTAGCCTCTACATGTTGGTGACTCGCTCAGATGTAATGAACAAGCAACCAAAAACTTGTCTCATTCAACAACCTTCAGTTGAATAGCAACTTTCATCTTGCAGAGCAGCATGCACGTCCTGCATATGCTGCTTACAGCAGCCATAGCCCTTGGTGTCTACCATGGTCTGTTGTAATGAGCTGAGTAATTGGTGCATAGTAGAAGTGCTTGCTATTCGATTCACCTCGTAGCACACTTCTGACTGTTCAAGGTATTCGAGTGTTTTGAAAATTATGAATGTCTTCAAAATTCTCAGATTTCTCCTGTCAAGCTTCACTGCTTAACACTAGTGCTCTCGTGTCAAGGTTCACTGGTCCACACCAGCGCGCCTGTCAAGCTTCGGCTACTTAACACTTTACACATGCACTGCGTGACGTCAAGCAGTGAACAGCTGACATAACAGAGCATCCTCATTGGCTTGGCAGGCTGGTAAATTTAGCTAATTATTGCAGTTCAACTGCCTTTGGTCATGATTATAGTTCCAATCTTCAATTATGCAAAACAGTGCCTAAAAAAAAATACAGTAAAACCTCGTTAATTCAACCCCCGCTAATTCGGAAATTGGGATAATTTGAACTGCCGATCCGGTCCCGTCAAACGTATGTATTAGTCAATGGCAGCAAACGCTCATTATTTCGGAGGAACGCGGCGCGCTATGGTTAATTCGGACGACTTCGGCAGGTGGCGCTAGCTACCCTTCGTTTCGAAGGGCATGCCCGCTATCCATTCGAGGTGCACACGTGGTTTTTCCGGTTTTCCCATGGTTCTTCGTTCTTCCGGTTCTCCGTGTTTCGCACCAGTTTCGCTCTGGATTGCAGTGCGTCAGAGCGCTAATCTCGTGACATGGAATCGGGCAGAAGCATAGCTGCAACGGAAAAAGAGTGGCACAAGTGACCGACGACCGGAACGGCAAAATCGCGACACGCGGTGCTAATGTTCCCGAGCGCGCCGATAGCGCAGTGACAGTCACGTTTCATGCCTCAACGCGGGGTGGCCGGCAGAAAGCAGCCCATCCTAAAGCCCGCATTTTAACCTTATCCCTCAATTTTTTGCCGGCCACCCTCGCATTGAAACATGCAATGTGACTGGCACTCTCGCTATCGGCGCGCTCGGGAAAAATAGCGCCGGGTGTCGCGATTTTGCCGCTCCGATCATCGGTCAGTTGTGCTACTGGTTTTATGTTGCAGCTGTACCAGGCCAAGAATTTAGCGACGAAAGTGGAAATACCGAGGGCCTTGAAGGACGGCGTCTCTCGACAACAAGTGAGGGAAAGTTACGACACCAAGAGAAGCAGTTTGGCCACTTACGTGAAAATTGAGGCCGAGGTCCTACAGGCTTTGAGAGCGAGAAGAAGCGGCTGTGGAAGGTGGGGCACCCGAAACTGTGCTAACATCGTACGCGCGGGATGCGTAGCTCCGACAGTGCAAGTGCGGTGGAGCACTGGGCGCGCTAAGCAAAGCTGCCGTCTCCGCCCAAATGTCGATCCAGAAAGCAGGCGGTAATAACAGATTTCTTCTCAGGTATGTCACAAGGAAACGTTTTCGGCAGTTTTCTTTGTCCTTTCTGATATTTCGACTTTCGGATAATTCGGACATCTTTGCCGGTCCCATGAGATCCGAATTAACAAAGTTTTACTGTAAAAAGACCGATATTGAAATTAACTATGTTTTCATTGCTTTGCTTGCCATGCTACAATATGTGGGCCTTTTTTTTTGTATTACAAGAATGGAAAATGTCTCTCGCACATCAAAACTGTACCTTTCCATAGGTATGTTTCGTGAAAACAAATTTCAGCAGCGATTTATGGAAGTATTAAAGCTGAATCCACATTACCGTAAAATCCCGTAAGGACGCCCCTTCCTGAAATCGGCCATCCTGTTTTTGCTAAATTTCTGTTATTTGAAAATTCCGAAACATCGCCCCACCCCGATTCTTGTTGGACGTCCACGATGTCTGACGGAATCGCGCATAAAGGCACGATCTGCGGTACCGGTAAGTCCGAGAAGCGAATTCATAGCGGTTCCCGCGCTTTTGTCTGCGATCTGCGTGCGTGATATCAGCTCCCGTAACAGCGGCGAGTTGTTCCTGCGTGTATATTGCATCGTGAAATGCGAATCTGCTGCGTTTGCGATTTCTGGTATCTGTTCCCGAGTTTGTGTTGGATTCCCCTGTTTTTGCCCACGCTCTACGCACGCAATATTGATTCTTAGCTGTAACACGCGCGAGTTGTTCCCGTGTGTATATTGCATCGTGAAATGCGATTCTGCTGCGTCTGAGGTCTGCGGTATTTGTTTCCGTGATACGCAAGTTTGTAGCGTATTTTTGCGTTTTTGTGCACGATCTGCGTGTGCGATATCGGCAAGATTGTGAGAGGGGTTCACGCATGTTTGTTGCATTATGAAACTTGAATCTGCTGCGTCCGCGATCTGCGGTATACGTTCCTGTGAGATAGGAGTTCTCGGCGGGTTTTCTGCAAGTCCTTCGCACCATGAAACGCGAATCTGCTGTGTCCGCGATCTGCGGTCTCAGTTCCCGCGTCACGTGGTTCGTAGCGGGTGCCCAGCGCTTATCATTAATCTATTATAAAGTTTTGCTGTGGCATCCCCAGAGATAGCCCACTCCATGTTTTTCACCATTTATCTCTTCATTTTGGGTGCACGTCCTTATGAGATTTTATGGTATATGTCAGATATTCATATTCTAAGATGTTCAAATTTAAACCACAGTAAAAATCTTATATTAGCACACCGTTAGTGCCTGGCAAAACTTAAAGGGGCACTAAAGTGGATCTCGAGATTGTTTTTCTGTGGCCCAAAATCAACCTATGCGTCCTAAGCATTAAAAAAAAAAAACCAAATAACAATCGTGTGTGGCCATTCTTTCTTGTTAAAACGCGACCAAACACCGCGACTTGCCCCTTTTTCCGAGATTGATCTCGGAAAGAGGGGGCCATGTTGCAATGTTCAGTAGCATTTTTAATGAGACGCCGGTCCGCTGATCGGGAGAGGTTTGAGCGGGCGGAGGGAGGCACCTATGGCGAAGCCCCAGTGCTTGGAGCCGCGCATGATGCCCGCCAGCATCTCCAGGGCACAGCGCTGGTTACTCTCCTGGGTGTCTGCGATCCTCGGAGCCAGCACCTTCTCAAAGACCGGCAGGAACGCTGACCCAAAGTTGCGGAACAGCCCCTGGAACCGAGCAACACAGACCCACGTCGAGCAAGGTGCCGGTGACGGATTTCAGTGTGCACTGCACAAAGTGTAGGTTTCGAAACTGGATTCCTAGAAACCCTCCCCAAAGTACCACCCACGTCGGTTCCTCGAGCATCGAAATTTCCTTAACTGCGCCCACACCCAAGTGGAGCGTTTCTCCAATTCAAACACTATTTTAGTGGATCTGACTCGCCCATTGATGCCTAATTTTGAGCCATACACTCTCTCACTCAAGGGCTGATGAGCAGCAAGAAAGAAGGAAACTCTCTCTCTCTATTCCTCCTCTCTGTTTGAGAACGAGGAAGGCCTTTTTCCTTTCTGCGGCCAGAGGAGAAAGAAAGAGTGCAAAAAAAAAAAAAAAACTAGCAAACCTTTATTTTTTTTTTTTTTTCAGGGGAAGATGATTTTGCAGGTCTGCCTTTAGGCATTATTCTTTACAAGGTCAGTAGGCTTCTAGACTGCTTTTATTGTATCACTGATGAGACCGGTTTCTCGGCCGTCATCAAAGGCCAGTAGGTGTTTCTCGAGAGTTTGAGAACCTCCAGTTTCGAGCGTAAAGTTGTCGGGATGCAGCCGTCGTGCCCACCTTGAACAGGTAGAAGCGCTTGGCGTCAAAGCGGTCGTGGCCCTTGCGCTCTTCCAGAGACAGGTAGGACGCCAGCTGGCTCACAAACGTCTCCGAGCTGAAGGCCTCAAAGATGGCCGCCTCCGACTGCGAGAGAGATTGTTTGGTCATTCCCGAGGTACCCAGAGGGGAGGCACCCGGACCAAAGACAAAACATGAGCCCTTCCCCTCTCTGAAGGTGGATGACCAGCGAAGCTGTTTAGCACACGACACAGACCCCCCCGAGGAGCCGGAGGAAGCCAGACACGTGCGGCGGGACTCATGCAAGCGCTTGGAACGATGACAAGGAGAGGGCGGTATGAGCATAGACATGGCCGACACGGGTCGCACAGCGGCAAAATCTTTGAGAAACCTTTATTATCTACCTGAGAGTCTACTGATCTTGAAAAATGTGCCTCTTGATAACTAACCTACTGAATAGACCTATTGCTAAACTACCCGAGCATCAAGGAGACTGCAGGGAACGGTGTTACACGCACCACCTGTGCCGGCGTCTGCAGCAGTAATTGTTCTAAAGCAAAAGCCTAAAACAAATGGCATCCTGCATGCACATTCGTCAACGCTTTATTTTGATTATTTACTTCGAACCTTTTACACGGGGAAGGTCTAAGCGTGCGGCGGTGCGAGCGTAGAGTTTTTAGTCACTGCACACGAAAAATCCATGGAACCCTAGCCATAAACAGCGTCTCTGTAAAAAATCTTTATCATCATTATCACTTAGCGACTTTTCGCTAAAACTGGAGACTTTTAAGCCGCGTCCTGGCGACTTTGCCCAAAAAAGTTAACAGTCATGGAGTTGGGCCTCTCATCTCGTCTCGGTGAATCGTGTCTTCAGACTACGCTGGCTTGAACGTCGTGGCCTCCATCTGTTCTTCCGTCGCCGCAAAGTGTCGCTAAGAAGCGTGAAAGTACTCGACCATAATGCTAGAAAAGAAGGCAGAGATTCTCAAGCTAATAGAAAGTGGCTGAATGCAACCACAGGCGTAACGTGAACCAAGGCACTATTGACGGCTTTTTAAGGTTACTTAGACGCAATAAAGGCAAGTATTTTACATGCCAATTTTCCAGACCGCTCTATTATTGGGACGTTTTTTCGGTCCCTGCGAAGACCGAAACTTCGGTCAGCGACCGTATATGAAAATCGCGACCGTTCCACGGCTACTTGACAAAAGGCGCTGGCATCTTTTCTCGTCGTAACGACATTGCGAGAGGTCTTAACATGCTCGGGGGTAAGCTGTCGCGAGTATGTGAATGAGCCTTTACTTTCTGTGAGGATCCAATTTTTGTAAATTTCACGACTTCCAAAACATTGCAAAACATTGATCTCGCAAATATATCACCCCGTGACAACGAATACATAGCGTAACACTGTCTTTCGTGAAATTTTGTGCCTGCAAAACATTCCCAGAACCAACACTTTGCAAGGTTTGTGAAATACTGAGCCCGCGAAAGTGAAGTCGTTTACGGTAGTTTCAAATCGAAGCATCCCCGCCGAAAGACCAAAGACCCGACAATACAGCCTTTTCAAGAGTGTACGCCATCTAATGGCTGCCACGCCACTACCCGAACCCGCCGTAGCATTGAATACGAGGGCTGCGATGGCATTCAGCACGAACTTGGATAAGCTCGTGTCGAGCTTAGCCAAGCTCGGCATTTGGTGACGACTCGGATCCAATCGAGTGCTTTATGTGCAACAAATGCCGACCGCCCACCTTGCTCGACGGGGTTTTGAAAGGGGTCTTTTTCAATCGCACGCGTATGCACAGACGCATTTCCTCGTGTCGTAAGTCCTCGGAGAAGCGCAGTTCCAGAAAACGCAAATGTTGCGCACTTGAAACCCACCGGAGACATCTCCTCTGGGGTGCGGTCCAGCTTGGGCTGCTCTTCCTCCGGGGCGTACACCAGGAAGGGCTTGGGCAGGCACAGGAAGCCCACGTGGGTCTTGTGCACAAGTGGGCCCGGTCCCAGCGCTCCCTGGTGTCCGGCAGACAGCCGCTGTTGAACTGCAGCCAGAGGTTGGGCGGGGCCCTGCCGTCCGCCGCGGCCACCAGGGCGGCCAGGGTGGGCGAGAGGGGCAGGGCGGCCTGGTCCACCTCCCGCTCCACGTCCATCTCCCGCTTGGGGTGCTTCCGCTTCAGCTGCTTCAGCACCGTGCCCACCCCAAGGATCGCCACCTGCGGAGAGGCACGCCGCACGGTGCCGGTCAAACACATTCCTAGATCTGTCGGTTGACAAGCTCCAAGGAAGGGTGTCTCTGGAAAGGGTCCTTACCTGCTGCCCGCGTGCAAGCAGGTACATGCGGATATAAAGCCACTTGATAAAATTTGCGCCGAATGTGCATTGGCACATTTGACACTACTTGTAGGACAAATGCAACGAGGGCTTTTAGGCGCACCGCGTTCCTAGTGCAACCACTTCAGCGAGTAACGGAGAAAGATCGTTTTCGAACGACGTTATTTTTGCACAAACTTTGTGTGGAGCATAGAAACTACGATAGAATCACTTTCCATTGCAGGCATTGAGCATGTTACCCCGGTTTCGTTGCTTCTTTCCACACGGGCTGACTGACGGCGCAGGGAGCGCCAACGAGCGGACGTGCCACAAAAAGGCGCCAGGCATTCTAGGAAGATTGTCAACTTGCTTTGATCTCGCCACGTTGAGTGAAAGCGCTTGGGGGATTGGTGGTTGAGTGCGACAGTGCACCGCAGCTCCGAGTATGTAGAGTGAAAGTTTGTGCCGCAGAAGCCAGGGATCCCAGGTTCAAGAGTCGCCCCCGCCTGTTTCCGTCTGGACGAGCATACAATCGCACTTCCCTGCTGCGTGATGTACTGTGCTTAAAGAGCCTGGCTTGCAGTGGAAGTGCACTGTCTAAATTTCTGATCTACGGTATAAACCAGTGTTACCGTACCTCAAGGGCGCATCAACCTTTTCTTGTCTAAACACGAATGTCTAATTTGGTTTTTGGTTTGGTGAAACTGTGTGGCCACGTGGTGAAACCTTTACGTGGCGATTGCACGAGGGAGGAACTCGAGAAACTTCTCCGCAGACGGCGCTTTGCGCGATGAAAATGCCGGGCCTTTGCAATGCGGCACTGTGACGTCTGCTCGGCAGAGGAGGGTGTGCTCGATCAGTGCGGACAATCCCGGTTTGGCGACGCGCCAGTTCGCTCTTCAGGGGCAACACTGCTTCTAGAGCCCCTTTGTATAACCTGTGATCCAATTCGAATGAAATTTACGTAGCTTGTCTGCCTTTACAATGTGACTACAAATATGTGCTTGGTTTCAATGTAGCCTAATTAGTTCTGTTTACATTCAAGGCTTCATTTGCAAATATTATAGCAAGGATTAAGACAAACTGAAATACTAAAATCTGAAAATAATTGTATCTCAGTAAACTGAAAGGTCAGTGGAATCCAGGAAGGTATAAATGAAAACCCTAGGATGATTTAAAAGTTTCTTACGACACGTTTGAATTTTCCAGTTTCAAAATAATTGACCGTAGGAAGTATAAAAGGCACGTAACAAGCCCTGATGCCATATTTAACATATTTATATCCCTTACAGCAGTGGTCTCAAACTAATCTGAGTGTGGGGGCCAGATAGCCCACACCGGAAAGGCCGAGGGCCAACGTAAGACTGGGGGGAGGGAGGGGGGGGGGTGTTAGAAGATTTTGTTGAGAAGAGACCTCATGCCCCATGCGTTTTGTAAACTCACAGTTTTGCCGGGAACATCTTTAAATCTGATTTGTTTATTTGACTACTTTGGGTTCTGCCCTGATGTGATAACAGAAATTAAAATTACACTGCCCCGCCAACGTGCTGGCATTTTTAATAGAACAAGAGAGCAAGTAATCTGTCGTTCCGAGCTCAACATGTCTTTAAAAACAATAATTTATTTTAACAGTTTTGAATTCCTCATAATTGCTATTATAACACTCTGAACAAATACCCGTCTTTTAGTTGTGATATTGTTTTGAAGGCGAGAATCCCGAGCTCATAGCTTTATCTTTGGCACTTGCTTCTGCAAAGCGAGAGTTTGTGCAGCCGACATGCCATCCGTTGAACGGATGGCATGTCGGCTGCACAAACTCTCGCTTTGCAGAAGCAAGTGCCAAAGATAAAGCTATGAGCTCGGGATTCTCGCCTTCAAAACAATATCACAACTAAAAGACGGTTATTTGTTCAGAGTGTTATAATAGCAATTATGAGGAATTCAAAACTGTTAAGATTAAATGATTGTTTTTTAAAGACATGTTGAGCTCGGAACGACAGATTACTTGCTCTCTTGTTCTATTAAAAATGCCAGCACGTTGGCGGGGCAGTGTAATTTTAATTTCTGTTATCACATCAGGGCAGAACCCAAAAGTAGTCAAATAAACAAATCAGATTTAAAGATGTTCCCGGCAAAACTGTGAGTTTACAAAACGCATGGGGCATGAGGTCTCTTCTCAACAAAATCTTCTAACACCCCCCCCTTCCCAGTTTTACGTTGGCCCTCGGCCTTTCCGGTGTGGGCTATCTGGCCCCCACACTCAGATTAGTTTGAGACCACTGCTGTAAGGGATATAAATATGTTAAATATGGCATCAGGGCTTGTTACGTGCCTTTTATACTTCCTACGGTCAATTATTTTGAAACTGGAAAATTCAAACGTGTCGTAAGAAACTTTTAAATCATCCTAGGGTCTTCATTTATACCTTCCTGGATTCCACTGACCTTTCAGTTTACTGAGATACAATTATTTTCTGATTTTAGTATCTCAGTTTGTCTTAATCCTTGCTATAATATTTGCAAATGAAGCCTTGAATGTAAACAGAACTAATTAGGCTACATTGAAACCAAGCACATATTTGTAGTCACATTGTAAAGGCAGACAAGCTACGTAAATTTCATTTGAATTGGATCACAGGTTATACAAAGGGGCTCTAGAAGCAGTGTTGCCCCTGAAGAGCGAACTGGCGCGTCGCCAAACCGGGATTGTCCGCACTGATCGAGCACACCTCCTCTGCCGAGCAGACGTCACAGTGCCGCATTGCAAAGGCCCGGCATTTTCATTGCGCAAAGCGCCGTCTGCGGAGAAGTTTCTCGAGGTTCCTCCCTCGTGCAATCGCCACGTAAAGGTTTCACCACGTGGCCACACAGTTTCACCAAACCAAAAACCAAATTAGACATTCGTGTTTAGACAAGAAAAGGTTGATGCGCCCTTGAGGTGCGGTAACACTGGTTTATGCACGTAGATGAGAAATTTAGACAGTGCACTTCCACTGCAAGCCAGGGTCTTTAACGTACATCACGCAGCAGGGAAGTGCGATTGTATGCTTGTCCAGACGGAAACAGGCGGGGGCGACTATTGAACCTGGGATCCCTGGCTTCTGCGGCACAAACTTTCACTCTACATACTCGGAGCTGCGGTGCACTGTCGCACTCAACCACCAATCCCCCCAAGCGCTTTCACTCAACGTGGCGAGATCAAAGCAAGTTGACAATCTTCCTAGAATGCCTGGCGCCTTTTTGTGGCACCGTCCGCTCGTTGGCGCTCCCTGCGCCGTCAGTCAGCCCGTGTGGAAAGAAGCAGCGAAACCGGGTAACATGCTCAATGCCTGCAATGGGAAAGTGATTCTATCGTAGTTTCTATGCTCCACACAAAGTTTGTGCAAAAATAACGTCGTTCGAAAACGATCTTTCTCCGTTACTCGCTGAAGTGGTTGCACTAGGAACGCGGTGCGCCTAAAAGCCCTCGTTGCATTTGTCCTACAAGTAGTGTCAAATGTGCCAATGCACATTCGGCGCAAATTTTATCAAGTGGCTTTATATCCGCATGTACCTGCTTGCATGCGGGCAGCAGGTAAGGACCCTTTCCAGAGACACCCTTCCTTGGAGCTTGTCAACCGACAGATCTAGGAATGTGTTTGACCGGCACACGTGCGGCGTGCCTCTCCGCAGGTGGCGATCCTTGGGGTGGGCACGGTGCTGAAGCAGCTGAAGCGGAAGCACCCCAAGCGGGAGATGGACGTGGAGCGGGAGGTGGACCAGGCCGCCCTGCCCCTCTCGCCCACCCTGGCCGCCCTGGTGGCCGCGGCGGACGGCAGGGCCCCGCCCAACCTCTGGCTGCAGTTCAACAGCGGCTGTCTGCCGGACACCAGGGAGCGCTGGGACCGGGCCCACTTTGTGCACAAGACCCACGTGGGCTTCCTGTGCCTGCCCAAGCCCTTCCTGGTGTACGCCCCGGAGGAAAAGCAGCCCAAGCTGGACCGCACCCCAGAGGAGATGTCTCCGGTGGGTTTCAAGGGCGCGACATTTGCGTTTTCTGGAACTGCGCTTCTCCGAGGACTTACGACACGAGGAAATGCGTCTGTGCGTACGCGTGCGATTGAAAAGACCCCTTTCAAAACCCTGTCGAGCAAGGTGGGCGGTCGGCATTTGTTGCACATAAAGCACTCGATTGGATCCGAGTCGTCACCAAATGCCGAGGCTTGGCTAAGCTCGACACGAGCTTATCCAAGTTCGTGCACTAGAATGCCATCGCAGCCCTCGTATTCAATGCTACGGCGGGTTCGGGTAATTGGCGTGGCAGCCATTAGATGGCGTACACTCTTGAAAAGGCTGTATTGTCGGGTCTTTGGTCTTTCGGCGGGGATGCTTCGATTTGAAACTACCGTAAACGACTTCACTTTCGCGGGCTCAGTATTTCACAAACCTTGCAAAGTGTTGGTTCTGGGAATGTTTTGCAGGCACAAAATTTCACGAAAGACAGTGTTACGCTATGTATTCGTTGTCACGGGGTGATATATTTGCGAGATCAATGTTTTGCAATGTTTTGGAAGTCGCGAAATTTACAAAAATTGGATCACTCCACAGAAAGTAAAGGCTCATTCACATACTCGCGACAGCTTACCCCCGAGCATGTTAAGACCTCTCGCAATGTCGTTACGACGAGAAAAGATGCCAGCGCCTTTTGTCAAGTAGCTGTGGAACGGTCGCGATTTTCATATACGGTCGCTGACTGAAGTTTCGGTCTCGCAGGGACCGAAAAGACGTCCCAATAATAGAGCGGTCTGGGAAATTGGCATGTAAAATACTTGCCTTTATTGCGTCTAAGTAACCTTAAAAAAGCCGTCAATAGTGCCTTGGTTCACGTTACGCCTGTGGTTGCATTCGGCCACTTTCTATTAGCTTGAGAATCTCTGCCTTCTTTTCTAGCATTATGGTCGAGTACTTTCACGCTTCTTAGCGACACTTTGCGGCGACGGAAGAACAGATGGAGGCCACGACGTTCAAGCCAGCGTAGTCTGAAGCACGATTCACCGAGACGAGATGAGAGGCCCAACTCCATGACTGTTAACTTTTTTGGGCAAAGTCGCCAGGACGCGGCTTAAAAGTCTCCAGTTTCAGCGAAAAGTCGCTAAGTGATAATGATGATAAAGATTTTTTAGAGAGACGCTGTTTATGGCTAGGGTTCCATGGATTTTTCGGTGCAGTGACTAAAAACTCTACGCTCGCACCGCCGCACTTAGACCTTCCCCGTGTAAAAGGTTCGAAGTAAATAATCAAAATAAAGCATTGACGAATGTGCATGCAGGATGCCATTTGTTTTAGGCTTTTGCTTTTAGAACAATTACTGCTGCAAATGCCGGCACAGGTGGTGCGTGTAACACCGTTCCCTGCAGTCTCCTTGATGCTCAGGTCGTTTAGCAATAGGTCTATTCAGTAGGTTAGTTATCAAGAAGCACATTCTTTCAAGATCAGTAGACTCTCGGGTAGATAATAAAGGTTTCTCAAAGATTTACCGCTGTGCGACCCGTGTCGGCCATGTCTATGCTCATACCGCCCTCTCCTTGTCATCGTTCCAAGCGCTTGCATGAGTCCCGCCGCGCGTGTCTGGCTTCCTCCGGCTCCTCGGGGCGGGTCTGTGTCGTGTGCTAAACAGCTTCGCTGGTCATCCACCTTCAGAGAGGGGAAGGGCTCATGTTTTGTCTTTGGTCCGGGTGCCTCCCCTCTGGGTACCTCGGGAATGACCAAACAATCTCTCTCGCAGTCGGAGGCGGCCATCTTTGAGGCCTTCAGCTCAGGAGACATTTGTGAGCCAGCTGGCGTCCTACCTGTCTCTGGAAGAAGCGCAAGGGCCACGACCGCTTTGACGCCAAGCGCTTCTACCTGTTCAAGGTGGGCACGACGGCTGCATCCCGACAACTTTACCGCTCGAAACTGGAGGTTCTCAAACTCTCGAGAAACACCTACTGGCCTTTGATGACGGCCGAGAAACCGGTCTCATCAGTGATACAATAAAAGCAGTCTAGAAGCCTACTGACCTTGTAAAGAATAATGCCTAAAAGCAGACCTGCAAAATCATCTTCCCCCTGAAAAAAAAAAAAATAATTGGTGCAAGTTTTATTTTTTAATTTTTTGCATTCTTTTTCTTTCCTCTGGTCGCAGAAAGGAAAAAGTCCTTCCTCGTTCTCAAACAGAGAGGAGGAATAGAGAGAGAGAGTTTCCTTCTTTCTTGCTGCTCATCAGCCCTTGAGTGAGAGAGTGTATGGCTCAAAATGAGGCATCAATGGGCGAGTCAGATCCACTAAAATAGTGTTTGAATTGGAGAAACGCTCCACTTGGGTGTGGGCGCAGTTAAGGAAATTTCGATGCTCGAGGAACCGACGTGGGTGGTGCTTTGGGAGGGTTTCTAGGAATCCAGTTTCGAAACCTACACTTTGTGCAGTGCACACTGAAATCCGTCACCGGCACCTTGCTCGACGTGGGTCTGTGTTGCTCGGTTCCAGGGGCTGTTCCGCAACTTTGGGTCAGCGTTCCTGCCGGTCTTTGAGAAGGTGCTGGCTCCGAGGATCGCAGACACCCAGGAGAGTAACCAGCGCTGTGCCCTGGAGATGCTGGCGGGCATCATCGCGGCTCCAAGCACTGGGGCTTCGCCAAGGTGCCTCCCTCCGCCCGCTCAAACCTCTCCCGATCGCGGACCGGCGTCTCATTAAAAATGCTACTGAACATTGCAACATGGCCCCCTCTTTCCGAGATCAATCTCGGAAAAAGGGGCAAGTCGCGGTGTTTGGTCGTGTTTTAACAAGAAAGAATGGCCACACACGATTGTTATTTGGGTTTTTTTTTTTTAATGCTTAGGACGCATAGGTTGATTTTGTGCCACAGAAAAACAATCTCGAGATCCACTTTAGTGCCCCTTTAAGTTTTGCCAGGCACTAACGGTGTGCTAATATAAGATTTTTTACTGTGGTTTAAATTTGAACATCTTAGAATATGAATATCTGACATATACCATAAAATCTCATAAGGACGTGCACCCAAAATGAAGAGAGATAAATGGTGAAAAACATGGAGTGGGCTATCTCTGGGGATGCCACAGCAAAACTTTATAATAGATTAATGATAAGCGCTGGGCACCCGCTTACAAACCACGTGACGCGGGAACTGAGACCGCAGATCGCGGACACGGCAGATTCGCGTTTCATGGTGCGAAGGACTTGCAGAAACACGCCGAGAACTCTTATCTCACAGGAACGTATACCGCAGATCGCGGACGCAGCAGATTCAAGTTTCATAATGCAATAAACATGCGGGAACCCCTCTACAATCTTGCCGATATCACACACGCAGATCGTGCACAAAAACGCAAAAATACGCTACAAACTTGCGTATCACGGAAACAAATACCACAGACCTCGGACGCAGCAGAATCGCATTTCACGATGCAATATACACACGGGAACAACTCACGCGTGTTGCAGCTAAGAATCAATATTGCGTGCGTAGAGCGCGGGCAAAGACAGGGGAATCCAACACAAACTCGGGAACAGATACCAGAAATCGCAAACGCAGCAGATTCGCATTGCACGATGCAATATACACGCAGGAACAACTCGCGTGTTACGGGAGCTGATATCACGCGCGCAGATCGCAGACAAAAGCGCGGGAACCCGCTATGAACTTCGCTTCTCGGACGTACCGGTACCGCAGATCGCGCCTTCATGCGCGATTTCCGTCAGACATCGTTGACGTCCAGCAGGAATCGGGGGTGGGCGATGTTTCGGAATTTTTAAATTACAGAAATTTAGCCAGAAAAACAGGATGGGCGATCTCTCAGGAGGGGCGTCCTTACGGGATTTTACGGTAATGTGGATTCAGCTTTGATACTTCCATAAATCGCTGCTGAAATTTTTTTTCACGAAACATACCTATGGAAAGGGACAGTTTTGTTGTAGCGAGAGACATTTTCCATTCTTGTAATACAAAAAAAAGGCCCGCATAATGTAGCATGGCAAGCAAAGCAATGAAAACATAGTTAATTTCAATATCTGTCTTTTTTCTTTTTTTTTTAGGCACTGTTTTGCATAATTGAAGATTGAACTATAATCATGACCAAAGGCAGTTGAACCGCAATAATCAGCTAAATTTACCAGCCTGTCAAGCCAACGAGGATGCTCTGTTATGTCAGCTGTTTACTGCGTGACGTCACATCAGTGCATGTGTAAAGTGTTAAGTAGTGAAGCTGGTGTGACTACCAGGCAAGTGAACTCTTGACACGGAATCGAGAACTTCATTCATAGTTTTCAACGCAGTGACAGCTTTGACACCTGACGGTAAATCTGAGGAAGGCGGGTTCACGTAACGGGTTACGGATGTAACATAATTCGATTTCAAAACACTCGAATACCTTGAACAGTCAGAAGTGTGCTACGAGGTGAATGGAATAGCAAGCACTTCTACTATGCACCAATTACTCAGCCCATTACAACAGACCATGGTAGACACCAAGGGCTATGGCTGCTGTAAGCAGCATATGCAGGACGTGCATGCTGCTCTGCAAGATGAAAGTTGGTATTCAACTGAAGCTTGGTGAATGAAACAAGTTTTTGGTTGCTTGTTCATTATACGAGCGAGTCACCAATATGTAGAGGCTAAGACAGATACCCATCCTTGTTTTTGCTGCCGAATCTCAATGCCAACTGGCGTTACTAGCAACTAAAGTTTGAACCTGGAAGACCAAATCGGCGAATCAACTGGGTAGGCATGCGCGGAGCGCCCGTATTTTTCGGTCATATTTTTATGAGAAGTCGCGGGACCGTGGAAATTTTTCAAATTATCCGGGATTTTGAATAAACCAATATAGAGTTATCAGATGCTCTACTATATATGTTTGTGAGGAATCCACATAAAACAAAGCTTAGTAAGTGGAATGAACAGAGAACCAAGTAAACATCCCATAGGGGCATGCTATGAGCTAATATATATTGTAATAAGATCATACTGTGATTAGCGAGTTGCAGTAGATTGTTTGTAATAACTCCAACTACAATACCCGGAACTTTGTCTGCGCCTTTGCGCCTGCATCGTATTGTTATCGGGTATCGTTAACGGAGAGCCAAAACTATCTACTAAAACTCCCTATTGTCCCCAACCCACGAAGGGCATTGATGGTAGGAAACTGAAGCTCGTCATGTCTGTTTTCAGGTGTTCTCAAATATGAGGGTGATTAAAAAGTTAGTCTGTTGGCCGTATTGTCTTATCAGGGCTTTTTGTAGGAGGTCGCTGTCTCTTCAGTCACTGCTGCGCAGGTTTGAACGGTGATATGTCAGTCCAGTTGTGACTGTGGCGAGAGAAGCAATGGCTGCCCCACTTGTGATTTGCATGAAAGAAGAGCAGCATGCAGTGAATTGTTTCTTGTAGTCTGAGGGTGTGTCTGGTGCCGATACTTTGTGCAAAGTATAGTGCCCAGTCACAAAGAAGTGTGTTTGAATGAATACGGAAGGTCAAGGAACGGCTTACAAGTGTCTGCCACGAAGAAGGACGGCCGTCCTCCGTGTTCACAACTTATGACAACATGGAGCGTACACATGAACTGACTGCCGGACACACAAGTGACAGTGGATGATGTGGCAAATTATTTTCAAATGGGCCAAGGCCCAGTCTATCCAATGATTCATGGCAAACTTGCGTTTTGAAGAAGTGTGTGGCAAATTGCTAGGCAATTGTGTTGCATGCGTGCAAACTCTCCGCCATCACAGACGTTCAGCGAAATTCGTTTTAGCAGCACGTCTAGCCCGTTCAGCCAGACGCCTGCGTTCACGGTGCTCTTCATCGGATAATTTAATGCGTGGCGTGTGTACACTTGAAATGATAAGCCCAATGATCCTCTAGAAACATCTAAGCCACTCCTCCTCACCCACCTCCCACCCTCACTTCAGCCCCAGTCACACGACGTCCCCGCTGACCAATCAGAGTCGAGCACTTCACCCCTCCCTCCCACCCGTCAACCAATCAGTGTCGAGCCTCGCGGCCGCGCTTTTATCCAGGCTTCATCTTTGGGCTTCCCAAAATGCCAAACACCTAGCCAAAGAATGCTTCACATTCAGATTGAGCGAGATGGGTACCGAAACTTGCGCGCAGATAATTTTTTATTTGCCCTCGTAAATGCTTCTTCTTCTCATTGGCACATGTGGTTTCATCTAAGGTGCAGTTGAAGGACATGTTTTGTTTGTCCATCCCTCGTTGTCCCTCTTCCCCAATGAGTAAGCAATCTTTTCTCGGGGCCCATGAGCAGATGCAGGAGCTGCGCAAGGCCATGGAGCCCATCCTGAAGACGGGCCTCAACAGCATTCTGCCGGAGACCCTCCCAGACTGGGGCACCTGCGTGGCCACCATCTCGGTGAGTTCCAGGGACTGCGTGGAGAAAGTCTGCCTAATGAGTGATGGCTCACTCGTCGGAAATGAGTATGCAACAGCTTGTATCGTGAACCAAAGCAGGGCTGTACAGATTTGGAAATATCAAGATTTGGATTTTTTTTTTACAAGCTGCATACAATGATTGAAAAACTGACTTTGGAATATTGAATATATACGTAACGAAAAAGCAGCTGAAATTTTAGAACATTAAGCGAGGCTTTCGCATGTTTGGAGCCAACATTGTATAGTAGCCCGTGACGGAACACCCAAGAATTGCGTGAGATTCAAGAGTTCAAAGCTAAATGCAACAAGCAGCTGCAGTTCAGAAACGAAATGGTTTATAAATGTCGGTGAAAAAATTACTACTATCGCAAGAAATTAATTTTGCAAGGTATACTTGGACAAACAGCAACTACTACAGTCGAGCCCGGTTATATCACACTCTGGTATTTCGAATTATTGCTTATATCGGACAGTCCAAACATCCCCTTGAACATCACGTGTAATAGTATAGGAGCGTTGTCTTTCTCGTGTCCAACTCCCAGTGGCAAGGACACTCAATATAGCGAACAAAGACACGGCTGCCCGTTGCTTTTCCCTCAATCGGATTTGCTCCAGTGGCGATCACATCGCTTGCGTTGCGTGGCTGACAGACTGCCAAGCCAGCATGCACGCCGGAAGAAATGCAGCAAAAAAGCAGTTGCAAAACAAAACAAAAAAATTAATTAGAAAAAAAGTGGAGGATGGCAAAAGCAAGGGGAAGGGCACGCAGCGTGCATAGGGAGAGCAGGAAATTTTTGCTGTCAGAATGGTATCCTGCGCCCCTTTCCCTGAACACTGCCGATGCTGCGCGGCTCCCTAGCCCTGAAATAAAAGTATGAAGTGTCTAGCGTTACATCCGACGTAACTCAAAAGTGACATCCAAATCTCCACCTTCCCTAGGTTCACGTGGGAGAGAGGAGGGCGGGGGGGGAGGGTTAGGTTTATGCGTTTCAGTGCTGAGTCCAAACGTAACGCTAACCACATTGAATTAAAAAAAAAGAAAAAAAAGTTGAGTGTGAGGACAACAACAATTGTGTAATCGCACTTTGAATGCCTTAGTATCTTTGTTTACCTTTTTCTTTTTTACTGTATTGCTTTGCCCATTTTCTTATTATTTTTTTGCTGCCGGATTTTAGTGAACTTTTTTTTTGTTGCTTGCTTAACTTTTTTCTTTGGATCAAGTGATTTTTTTAAATCTCGCTTTCTTCCGTCTTTCTTTAGTTTTTTTTTTAAATTATTTTCGTGTTTTGTTGTTTATGCTGTGTGGAGATCCCGGCCAGGTGCGCGTGTAAGCGCGGAGGTGTTTTCGGTCTCCGCCAACTACGGTCTACTGTATTTAGCGGCTCTTGGATGCTCTATTTGGTAAGTTCCCATTTTCGCGACCTTCGGCATTAGCGGAGACGCCAGGAAATTTCAACTTGAGCCTAGTTTAACATATTTTTGTATATAAAATTATCGATATATCGAAGTATTTTACGATCCCCTTTGAATTCATATATCCGGGTTTGAGTGTAGTAGGCATTTTTTTACTGCGCTCGTCTCCAAAAAATATTTTGTCAAATGGAAGTCCATAGCAAATAAAGAATGCACCCTTTTTCGTCCACAATCTGCAAGCAAGAGTGATAGCTGAAGCACGTTCGCGCAATGCACGCAAAATAGTGTCGTCGTGTATTTGAGGACGGAGGTGCGAAGTGGTTAATGCACATTTCTGTCGTTGTTGGCGTTGTGGATACCACCGACGACTGCCACAACTGCTTGGATGATCGGTAGAAGTGGGTAAGGTGAGACACTGGAGGCACGGGTCAATGTTCTTCGTAAGCACAAGGTCGATGGTGACGTCAGCAGCTGTTGTTGGCTCACCGACATCAGACTCCACGCAGAGGTCCCATTCTGCCTTGACGAGGCTGCCTAACCACTCACCCCTGCGGACGCCAAGGTCGACGTTGAAATTGCCGGTTCCGACGAGTGGGATGTCGTCGCAGCACGCAGGAATCGGCGAAGCACGAAATCAACGAAATGTCTATTGCGGGTTGGCTAGGTTGGCCACATCGAAGGTATTCGCCTATGAGGGCTATGAGGAAGCCAGCCGTTCCTTCTGTGCTCGCTCCTGGGACGGAGTACAGCCTTGGTGCAGCGGCAGCGCCAATTGGGAGGAGGCTGCGCGAGTAACGACGCCAGCGAAGGCGCAGGTTTCCTCGGTGTTGTTGATTGGTAAAGGGAGGGTGTGACATTGTTGTTCAGCAATGAGCGGAGAGGGGAAATGCATAATCTTCCCTCTTCACATGCGGCACGGCCACGGTGTGTGCGGCCAGTGGAAACACCCGACTTCTCTCTTTTCGCACCACGAGGGAAAATAAAAAGAATTTTAGGGGCTGAGCTCCTTAGGGGTTAGCCATGTCCGTAGGTCAGTCCGTAGCTCCGGCGTCCGGTGCTCGTGCTCCTGCTCGTGAGCTCATGTGCTCGTGTAAACAACAAAACAAAAAATAAAAAAAAATGAAAAAAAAATTGTTTGCGCAGTTGACAGGATTTGAACCTGTGCGGGGAGACCCCAATGGATTTCTAATCCATCGCCTTAACCACTCTGCCACGACTGCGGGACGAGTAGGGGGCTCTGAGATGTGGTAGTAACTCAAGAGCTGGGGATGTCATGGATGAAACGTTGCATGTAGCCGCTCAACGTCTATACAGGAGAGGGCGCTGCAGTCAAATGCGTATATAATCGCGTTAAACTTTGCATGCATTGGCTCAATGTTTATAGACGAGAGGGCGCTGCGGTCAAATGCTCAAATGCGTATATAACCATGTTCCATACCACACATTCTCTTTCTGACATGGATGAAAATGAACGAAAGGCTCCGCATGCTGCGGCTCAGCGTCTACGCAGACAAGCACCACCAGAGCTTCGCCCTAATCAACATCATTCACCACTGTGGAGATGCGGTCAATCTTTCTTTGCCATTTTATTGTTTGTCATTTTTTGCCTTTCACTTTATTTTGTTTTTACCGTTTATTATGCTCGTTTGATCTTTTTGCACAGATCAAGACGGAATGTTGTATTTTGCTTCTTACTCTTTTTTTTTATGCTTCCTACAATTTTTTTGTTTCCTCTGCTAATGCAATCATTGCAAGTTATCATGCAATACAATTAATTGTTCCACATTTTCAGTACATAAGTGCACCCTTTTTGCAGTGACAACTGCTCCTGCAGCAGAAAAGACCTGTGCTCCTTCAGCAGGAAATACAAGGTCGCTAGAAAAGTGACTCACAAAGCAGGCTGGGCTAAACGAAAAGCAAAGCTGCAGCTTTGTCATGAGCTAATACCGACATACTGTGTTTGAACGATTCTAACATGCATTTTTTATCGCCAAGATCGGTGCCCAAAAATACATGCGCATTACGATCGAAACCAAAAATTGAAAGTCAAAACAACAACGCAATACTCGGTATTAGGTGGCGAGCCCCATCACCAACGTGACCGTTTGTTTACATTTCCACATTACCGTAAACGCAGCATTCTCTCGTGTCTATCCACTCGTGTCTGCCTTTCTAAGATAGAAAAACAAGAAATTTGACTACTTTATTTAAACGAAAGGCCATCACAATGGCGGGAAAAGATAACAATAGAGCAGCACTGGGTGGCCTCTCAATCTCGGCGACCCAATGAGCTTGCAAAGTTTTGTGAGACGAACCCCCCCCCCCCCCCCCCAGAGGCAACAGTCGTGCACTCGTACAAGCGCAGAAGCAAGGATTACCTCTGTGGACAGCAAAGAACCATCGCCGGACTCTGACAATGGCGACTAGTGTGCTGGTATTTATCTTTGTATTGGCGGGCGTTTCATGAAATCTGTTCTTTGAGCCTCGACCTTCATTGTTTTACCCGCGCCCGTAGAATCGGCAGCAATTTATTTCTTGAATATCTAAAAGCTAAATCTGCGCACGTTAGAATTGAGGGCACGTTAGAATTGTGCAGACACGGTTGTTCTATGTATAATGTAAACGGCGAGGGTTTATCCGAAAAATGGCTAAAGTGCCCGCAATTTTAAGCGACTAAATGCAACTTTTAAGGAAGCTTCTGAATGTTCGAGTGCATGTCCCGTTGCGGATTACGTGATTCGCTATTTCCCTGAATATTCGGCCATAACTGAATACAGTAAACTTTCGTTAATTCGACCTCTACGGGACCTTGAAATTTGGTTGAATTGTCCGAATAATCGAATTAAAAGGACAGAAAAACGGTTAAAATCAAAGTTCCTTTTATTGTCCAAAGTACTCACGGATGGTCTGCTGCCGTCTGCGCTTAGAACGCATGTCCAAAAGCAGGCTTCGGAGAGCAGCTAACTAAACGTCATGTCCCCAAAAAATCGCGTACTACAAAAAAAAAAAAAAAAAAAAGTAAGTTTTGCAAGTTGATTTTGGCGCCAGTTGCCAAATTCAATTAAAGCAACAAAAAAAAAAAGAACAAAAAAAAAATTTGCATTTTCCAAGGCGCAGATGGACCGCACACGATGCTACAGAGAAGCGCTTTGAGAGCGCTCGCTGAGAAAAGCTTCGAGCCGACTTTGGCGCCAAACAACCAAACTGTCGAACAACAAAAAAACAAAAAAAAAAAAGGAAAAGAGAATTTGCGCTTTCTGATGCGCAAGATGGAGCGCACACGATGCTACAGAAAAAATGCTTCGATTCAAGAGCGCGCGTTGCCTCATGCGCTGGCATAGAGATCATTACATACTAACTCCTAGAGGAAAAGGTCCGCCATTTTCCCATGCATTCAGGCTGCCGCAAGCGGCGGAGCATGCAGGCAGACCTTCTGGGTCCCACATGGTTACCAACTGCCTTCGATTTCACGAATATAATTATATCATCAGAGCAGTTTCATGAACTTCAATAATCCGCAAACTTACCGGTGGAAAGATATTCGCGTTCACTTTCGAAGCTTTCTTTTTGCATAGCCCGCAGACCGTACGGCCTCGCGTCAACGCGAAACTAAACCATATAACCGGCGTCGCGGGTGGGGGCGCGAGTGGGCGCGGCCGAGGAATACGAAACCGCGCCAACCGCCAGATTTTTGTAGTTTTCGACAGAAGGGGAAGTTAATGCGGCGTAATGAGTATACTGCTCTTTTATAAGCGTTAGAATAACTACAATTGAATAACGAGCGTAGTCGGTATTATATGGTTACTAAACTTGAAAGTATAAAACAGCGAGACGAGGACGGGAAACAGGACATCTTTCATTTCATGAACGATGTCACTGTTCCAGTCATGCCAGCTGTTTTATAATTTCAAGTCTGCATGAATAACTAAGAATTTAGTTTACAACTTTAAATTATCACTATTTATATTGCTGAGAGTTTTCTGTCTTCGCGATTACCATTGCGACTGTCGTCGCTTCAACTGGCAACATTGGTTTCTTTCTCTCGTGTTCTGTCGCTCTCTTTCGCGATCTTTCACTGGGACCCAGGATGTCGGCCGCACGGAGACCTTTGCCCCCATGTGCGCTGGCTGCGTGCGCGCCCGACCACGTGCTATGTTCTCCGCGCTACTCCACGCCAGATTGGTTGCACTGGCTCGTGTCATTGCGCTACGGTCCATCTCAACGGCAGAGGAGCAGGCGCATATTTGCGCACGTTCGGCTGTGCAGCAAAGGGCCCGTGTTTCGCCGTACGTTGGTGGTTTTTCTGCCGTGGTGCCGTGCAATGTGAACCCGCGCACTTCGCTCGGGACGAATTATCCGATGCGGAGTCTTACAGAGTTTGAACTATCAAACTTTTCCTCCCATAGAAATGTATGGGCGCTCGCTTGGGACTTTTAAACACGATCGAATTAAACGAAAAGTCAAATTAACCGAGGTCGAACTAACGAAAGTTTACCGTATTCCGGAAATTTTCGAGATATGTAATTCTCGAATCTAATACAAATCGAGTAAGAAAATTATTCGATACGTTATTCAAAATCTCGGAATATTCGCACACCTCTACTTTTCTTTAATTGATGACGATGAGGTGAACGATGCCAAATTTTTCACAATATTGACTGGATGCCATCCAGAATCCAATCTTCATAAAATGCCCCGTTTGTCCGAAGGAGGTGCACTGTTGCTATAGCACGCACGTTACTAACAACCTCCAAATGAGGAAGCCGCCACCCTTGGGTGTTACTTTAGAACCGCTGTCTTTTGTCGTTACCTGGGAGCTTCCATTTTTGGTCATTACAAAAGGGCTGCCATCTTTGGTTTTTACGGGGACGCTGCCGTCTGTGATGCAGATCTAATTGGCTTTGCTGGCCTTGTTTGTTGCAGGAGAGCAGGGACCCGAACAAGTACCACTGGTTCTTTGCAGCAGCTCATGGCAGACCCCCTGAAGGGAGAGGATGGCTCCTTCCTTCAAGCCAGGTGACTGGGCTCAGACTAGTTGCGTTAATCATCGGTGGAAATTGATTACAGTCAACTCTCTGCTGACTGAAACTAGAGCAGGGACCCGAACAAGTACCACTGGTTCTTTGAGCAGCTCATGGCAGACCCCCTGAAGGGGGAGGATGGCTCCTTCCTTCAAGCCAGAGTGACTGGACTCAGATCTAGTTGCGTTAATCATCGGTGTGCAATTGATTACAGTCAACTCTCTGCTGACTAAGAAACTAGAGCAGGGACCCGAACAAGTACCACTGGTCTCTTTGAGCTGCGCTGCTGGCAGACCCCCTGAAGGAGGAGGATGGCTCCTTCCTTCCAAGCCAGGTGACTGGACTCAGACTAGTTGCGTTAATCATCGGTGAAATTGATTACAGTCAACTCTCTGTGACTGAAACTAGAGCAGGGACCCGAACAAGTACCACTGGTTCTTTGAGCAGCTCATGGCAGACCCCTGAAGGGGGAGGATGGCTCCTTCCTTCAAGCCAGGTGACTGGACTCAGACTAGTTGCGTTAATCATCGGTGAAATTGATTACAGTCAACTCTCCGTGACTGAAACTAGAGCAGGGACCCAAACAAGTACCACTGGTTCTTTGAGCAGCTCATGGCAGACCCCCTGAAGGGGAGGGATGGCTCCTTCCTTCAAGCCAGGTGACTGGACTCAGACTAGTTGCGTTAATCATCGGTGAAATTGATTACAGTCAACTCTCTGCTGACTGAAACTAGAGCAGGGACCCGAACAAGTACCACTGGTTCTTTGAGCAGCTCATGGCAGACCCCCTGAAGGGGAGGATGGCTCCTTCCTTCAAGCCAGGTGACTGGACTCAGACTAGTTGCGTTAATCATTGGTGAAATTGATTACAGTCAACTCTCCGTGACTGAAACTAGAGCAGGGACCCAAACAAGTACCACTGGTTCTTTGAGCAGCTCATGGCAGACCCCCTGAAGGGGAGGATGGCTCCTTCCAAGCCAGGTGACTGGACTCAGACTTGTTGCGTTAATCATCGGTGAAATTGATTACAGTCAACTCTCCCTGACTGAAACTAGAGCAGGGACCCGAACATAGTACCACTGGTTCTTTGAGCAGCTCATGGCAGACCCCTGAAGGGGGAGGATGGCTCCTTCCTTCAAGCCAGGTGACTGGACTCAGACTAGTTGCGTTAATCATCGGTGAAATTGATTACAGTCAACTCTCCCTGACTGAAACTAGAGCAGGAACCCAAACAAGTACCACTGGTTCTTTGGAGCAGCTCATGGCAGACCCCCTGAAGGGGGAGGATGGCTCCTTCCTTCAAGCCAGGTGACTGGACTCAGACTAGTTGCGTTAATCATGGTGGTGAAATTGATTACAGTCAACTCTCCGTGACTGAAATCCAGAGCAGGGACCCGAACAAGTACCACTGGTTCTTTGAGCAGCTCATGGCAGACCCCTGAAGGGGGAGGATGGCTCCTTCCTTCAAGCCAGGTGACTGGACTCAGACTAGTTGCGTTAATCATCGGTGAAATTGATTACCAGTCAACTCTCCGTGACTGAAACTAGAAGGAAGCCGTCAATTTTATTTTCAACTGCAAAAAGTTTAAACACACTGCAAAGATCTGACTTTTTTTTTTTTCTTTTCTCTTGAGGAATGTGCATTTGCTTTGAGCAACCCCGTCTGCTCTCGGCGTATCGTCAGGAAGGACGAGGGACAAAAACAATGAATAACTGAAGAAACTCAAGGTTTAATCTGGCGAACTGGTGCCAAAACTAAAATACAATGACTGGCGGCACGGGCGTCAGCGTAAACGTAACAGCATGATTGAGCGCTAGCGTGGGGACTGGCTTCAGGCAGCATGCTAAGGCTGCTTTTATGCACGTACTGGAGCTCGGAAAGGTTCAAAACCAGAAGACACGATAACCGACGAGGTTGTACTGGAACTTCCCAGCGAAGCGGCAAATGGAAAAATGAGAAGGAGACGAGCGTGGTTCAAAGCCGGCCCGTCCGCGTGGGAGCCACTGGCGCTGCCAACTCGGCCCGCGCATGCAGCTGTATTAGCAACAAAGCAGTGAAGGAGGGGAGACGCTACTCTGAAAGGCTAACTTTTTATTTTTAACCATTATGCTCGTTTGTATTACATTTGTTAGGCCATCTTCATAGTTGGGAAAGAGGATGCTGTGCAAAGTTTCAAGCTTATAAATTAATCCTTCGAAGAGTTACTTAAAGGACACATGCAAAGGAAAAAAAATACTTTTTTTAAAAATCAGCAGAACCCATCCTTTGGGAATGATTATCTACGTTAATGCGAATAGCATCAAACGGTGCGGAGTTATGCGCGTTCGTCAGGTGGCCGGCACACTCTAGATACGCCAGCCCACTCTTGAGGCGATTCTAAATTTGTTGACACTTTCACAGCCCTGCGCACGATCTCCGCAGCCCAGCACGTGCGTTTGTGTCACTTAGGAAGGCGAGCAAAGCACGCGCCATATGCACAAACACTCAAAATGGTACCGACCAGACTTTCTGGCGTCTCAGCTAGTCTCAACCAACGGGAGAGGGTGAGCACGGCCGCTAGCTCACCCTCTCCCGCGCTCGGGAGAGGGTGATGTAGCGGCCGTGCTCAGCCTCACGAGAGCGGAATGAGCCCTCGTGCATGGAACGCGCGCGCACCGGTAGCTGTGACAGCGCTGTAAAGCGCGTCCTATGGTAAAGATATAAACAACCGATTAGAGTGCGTTGAATGACTGCCTTCATAGCTCTGTGGTTAGCGCGTCTGCCTGCTGATCAAAGGGTCAACGGTTCGAATCCCAGCCGGCGCCGGTCTTTTTTATTTATTTATCGACCCGCGGCGTAAGAGGTTAGATAGCCAGATAGATACATAGATGGACGAAAAGTGCGTGAAGTATCCAAAGAATGCTATTCGCATTAAAACGAAATTACAACGAAGAAAAAAAAATTAGAACTATATTTACGGCGCAAAACGAATTTGTAGTTGGCGCCCGCGGGAGCCGCCGCTGGTCACGTGGTAGACCTGTGCGCCGCCGCGCTGCGTCGACGCTGCCGCAAAGTCGCCGCCGCCGCACGCTGGCGTTGTGCGACGCCGCTTCAACGCGTTTCTCCACGCCGCCGTCGCCGCCGCCGCACAAGTTCGTCTGCTTCGGGGCGCCGCCGCCGTCATCTGACCGGCGCACAGGTCTATCACGTCTGCTTGCGCTTTTTCAGGAGTTTCCTTTGGGCTCTAAAAGTTACTTATTAATCTTAGTTTTTTGTTATACTTCAAACAAAGATGAATAAGTTACTTTTAGAGGCCATAGGAAGCTTCCGAAAGAGCGCAAGCACCACGTGATAAATAAGGGCCAGTCACGTGATAAATAAGGGCCACTTTTCCGCGGCGCCCGCGGGCGCCAACTACAAATTCGTATAGCGCCGTAAATATAGCTCTAAAATTTTTTTTTCTTCGTTGTAAAATTGTTTTATGACATCCTTTTTCCATCTAAGCTGTTTAAAAAAATGTTTTTTTCCTTTGCATGTGTTTTCTTTTCTCTAAAAGTATATAAAATAATAACTGCACCCATTAAGGAAAACTACCGTTTAGAAACGCTAATGATAATGGCACGTTTTATTTTCAGTGAAGCATAGAGTTAACACCCGTGTCATGCGGCTGTGGAAAGAAATTACAGAAATGGCGCAACTTTAATTTAAAAATACAAATGTGGGAAATTTTTTTTTGTATTAGGTTGAAGAAACCAACTTTTCGTAAGAAAAGAGCGTGAAAATAAAGAAAATAAGTTCACAGCCGCTTCCTTTTCAAAATTTCAGTATAGAAACTAAAAAAAAACCTGGTCCACACAGCATTTTGTTATAAGATGATAGTTTTCTCGAACCGACATTTGATGCCGAAAAATTGCAGAAGCAACCACACATGGTGTGCTGCGATTGTTGGTGGTAGCTGCTTTGTTGTGGAAAAACACGTTGAAGGAGATTTCTTTTCAGCCAGCGTGATGTTTGATGTTTTGCAATGGGCTCCTTGACTTCAGTGGGAACTAATGTAGGAGATGTGTGTGAGGGGATGGGTGCTTTGATGGAACGATAGTGTGAGTTGTTGCATGTGTTGGAGAAGGACACGGAGACGCGCTTCTTTTATGGCTGGAACGCTCTCTGACAATGGGGGCGCCCGTGACCGCGCCTGTTGGGGTAGAAGTGGAAGTGCGTACGCGAGCTGTTTTGTAGAGTCACAGAGAGCACACAAGAACAGAGCGTGGGTGGCGGCAGTGGGGAGGTGAGGGAGCGTGTCTGCACAGCGCAACCATGAGGGTACTTCACAACTGCAGCTGTCAGAAAGAGGGGGGGGGGGGGAGTGTTGCCAGAACAAAAACAACAGGGGTGGCCCACAAGGGGAAGGGAGAAAGGAGCGAGGTAGAGCCTTGCTTTGTGCGAGAAACGATGGGGAAAGTGAGAGAAGTGCCTCTGCTCTAGAGGGTTTTGCTTTCATACATTAGCACTTTTGCCAGGAAGGGCCACTAACAGCTGCCACTGGAAAAGTTAGGCTAAGATAAACGCGATATAAAGTTTAAAGTTCCACTTTAGACGGTACCAGCATATTGAAACTAATTTATTCTGGGAAAAGAATACTTCAGTTACAAAAATGAAACTTTCCGACAGCACCTTTTGGGAATTCTGCAGCTAAAATGACATCTTGCAAAAATGTAGCTTGGAAAAATAAAATTGCAATCTTGAGGTAATGTTTTCCCTAAGATAAATATTTCAGTTTGAAGCAAGCAGAGAAAGACTGGATGTTCCTCCCTGTATGGCGAGATGGCCAATGTTGCTCGGCGCGTCGGCCGACATTGAGGCAGCGAGAGTGACCGGCAAACACGTTTCAGCCGCCTGTACGTGCTGCTGGGGGGCCTGGCCCAGCAGGAGTGGCGGGTGTCGAGCTGCTTCACCAGCAGCTGGAGTACCTAGAGCCCCGGCTGATGCACAGCTATCAGAACGTCCGGGACAAGATGGGCAGGTGAGGGGACAGCACTCATCCTTCCGTCTCTTAAAAGGGGCAACAAGTTTTGTGCTTTCAGAAAATACCACTCGCGATACGCATGTTAGCTTTTCTACTTATAGGCCCTCGAAAAAAAGCTTTTCATCTTCAATTCGGTGCGAGCCTCTTACTTGTTAGAAATGGAAGCTCAGCCGGCGATAGTGCGAGCGAAGCCTCGGTGATGCCATCTTAAGGCACTTAGTTGTGAGCGTGCACAGTCCTGTCTCAATCTTCTTCATCTGTGCGATGGCGCTGTTTTTCTTTAAATATGGACCAGCCGGTCCAAAGCACTACTTTGCCGTAGTTTGTCTCCACAAACCAGAGCAACACTGAGTTTTGCTTTTAATGCGAAAGCATTAAGTGTCTCATGGAGCGAGCTGACGTCATCAGTTTGAAGCGCGAAAACGGCTCCTGGTTTCCGCCGCAATCCCAATAGGAGCGATTCGCCTTCGGTTCCATTGGCTGGCGCATGTCGACGGGGCTCCCATTGGCCGCTGCGCCATGGCCTCCGAGATCCCCGAAGCGTGCGCGCGCTACGTGATGGAACTCCGCCTCGAGGAACGAGCCATACGCCATGTTTGAACAAAAACCAAGCAAGAAGATAACGATGTTTATTGGGATGACGTAATGTGCAATAACTATACAAGAAAGACGATGATTGAGTTTCTTGAGTACACAGCAGACGTACAAAGGGAGCAGGCAGCAGACGACAAAGGAGTGGACGAGTGGCGTGCATGCTTTTCGCATTCACAACTCATAAGAGAGGCTTAGGTGTACCTCAAGTCGCTTTTTTCCATTATTCCCTACTTTGTGTAGATACTCTCCCCCCCCCCCTCCTCCTCTTCATGTAAAGTGCTCTCTTGAGCACATTTGAGGTAATCAAACTGAACTCAACTGAAAGCAATGGCAGTTGCATAAAAAGGAAAGAAACACGTTCACCCCCTCGACTTGCAGCCATAACAAGCGGCCATGCGATTGAGTGCCGATCATACGGCACCAGTCTTCGTTGTAGCCACGGATTGCCAAAGCACAGGGCACACCGCCGAGTTCCAGGCGAGGGTTTGGCCATTCCCGTCACTGCAACGAACGGACACGAGCTGCAACACGAATGCTCGTCGAGGCATTGGTTGTCACGAGACCGAGTCAGGCGCTCATACATGCAACTTTTTTCCCCAAACCTTCGGCGTCTTTTTTTGACGAGAAAAAGATACGGCATACGCCAGCTACTTTTTTACGAAGAAAGGTTTAGTTTTGAGTGAAATGGCAGTTATTCAGCAAGAAATATCTGGACAATGCTTCGCCCGTGAGGTCAGATCTCACTCCAAACCCTCCCCTAGGCCCAACCCGTAAATCCGCCCCCAGTTACAACCCTACTGCGAGTTTGTGCAAGTGGGGCACGAGATGGCACGAGCTATCTCACGCATTATTGTAGAATACCTCACAACATTCCACACTAAGTGCCCATTCCCAAATTTGTAGATCTGAGAAAATATGCGCAGCACATTTATATGTAAAATTGATGACCGGACAAGCACCCAACCCATATTTTTCTCGATTATGTCTCAGTTTTCAGCAGGTGCTTGCCTGGTATTTTCGGTACCTCCTGTCTCTCGCGAACTACAATTATGGAGGCGGCGCGCACACGTGAACGATTAGAGCGGTCCGTTCACCGTGGGCTCGGGCCGTTCCCAGAGTTTCCTGGCTCCCCGGCAGCATTCTTCTCCTCCTCCTAATCCGAACATGTCGAGGACGTGATCGGGGAAGGTGGTAACAAAGTGCCAGACTTGGCACAACAAAGAACGTTTATCAACACAGAACGTGTTTCATGGGCCTTTTCTATGAGAAATTGTCATGTTTGAGTGTTACGAACGAATGACAGACATGCTGAGAGCGTTACAGAATGGTAAGGTTACATATTTCAGTTCAGTTCAGTTTAATAATCCTCAAAGGCACTGCAATAAAGTGCATTACATGAGGGGAGGGATCTAGTACAAAGAATTAATGAGGAAAGTCACTGAATAACAGTTTTATTAATGATGATCAAAAGACATATTATGCAAATGTGTTTAAAAAGCGAAAGTAAAAAAAAAAAGTAGGCGATATTGAATAAACATTTTGACTAATAAAAAACACTCGTGAGGTATGCCTTGCAAAAATCACCGAATTTAGCCCGATTAGTTTGTGGAGTATGATTATTTCAGGAAGAGAACTCCAGTCAGTGATTGGGCAGGGAGATCGAACTATAGGGGGCGCTCAAACCCGCTTGTTTTCCCCACGGTCGGTGTTTACTCAACACAAGGCCTGTGCGCATGGCCACGGGCCTTATGGGCATGTCCACGTCAGCTTCTACAATAGAGCGCGGGGGCACAGTTTAACGTAAAAAATACTAAACAACTCGACAGAGAATGCGAACTTGACCCACTTCGGCTTTTTGTGCTGAGCTGGGATCGTGCATGCCTGCATTGTTCATGCAGGCCGGAGTGTAAACAAAAGAGCCTCTCCTCCCCCTCACAGGAGAACACATATTCCAGCCGAACGCTGACGCCGCGTTCGGTTATGTCGCCGAGCGCTGAGTCATTGTATTTGTTGTCCCCATCCATGTAGTTCTCAAAGTTAACAGCTTGGGCGTCACGGTCGCCCCTCCTCCAATAGCTAGTGAAAGAGCCTTCAGCAGGGCTTAAGCTTTGGTCTGCGTGGTAACAGTCGGATGCCATCGCCACTGAAGCTGCGTAGTGAAGCTACCCTGGGAGCATTGCGCGCCTGTGCCGGCCAGAGAAGAGTGACATCGTACCACGTGACCACTCGCCTCATTGACGTCGCACATAGCGGTGCGCTCGGGTCTTGTTCTGGCTAAGCTCTGTGATGCACACTGAAAAAAAAAAAAAAAAAGACAAGTACAGACCGCACACAGAGTGTGGTATGTACAGGACACATTTTCGTGCTGCCTGGTCTTTGTCGGCACGATCGAGGTCGCGTAAGTTTCTCTCTCCTTCCCCGCAGCCTGCTGTGCAACATCTTCCTGTACGACCTGCAGCAGCCCATGCTTGGCTGCACCCTGGCGCTGGCCCCGCGGAGGAAGGCCTTCCTGGACTTCCTCATGCCCCAGCTGACCCCCCTGTGCGAGGGGGCCACGGAGCTCTCCGACAAGCGGGAATCGGAGGGGGACACCGCGATGGAGGGGACCGAGCCCCGCAACAGCGGCCCCACCAACAACCACCGGCAAGATGGCCAGGTGTCACCCGAGCGGAAGAAGGCGGCACGCCTGCTGCAGACCGGTGGGCGCAACCTCCTCCTCTTCCGCGGGGAATCTGTCCCATAGTCGCCTACGGGTGAGACCGGCGTGTCTTTCGAATTCCCTAAAGCCTCTGGATCCCGGGAAAGTAGTGCTAAGTTCCCCGTGCGGTCGCCATTTCGGTTCATGGAATGAGCAGTTTCTCCTTGACCTCTCCACTCTTGGTGAGCCGATCCAAATTCACGGTGACGGGTTGCTTTATGAAGGCATTTCTCGTACACCGAGAATTTTGTTATCCACACGCCGGCGAATCGAGAGCACATTTTTGCACCAATGCTGTTTGGCAGCATCGAAAGGATAACTTCCCCATCTGAAAATAGGCCAAAAGAACAATATCGTCGTAAGAGACCCGTGAAGATGGGCACAATCGACGAGTTGACCGCATGCGCAGTACCAGAGACGCCTCCATTGGCGAGGAACGGTTTCCATAGAATTTCTATCCGTAGCAATCTTGGCACAACTGGTTCGGAATGACCCTTTTGAAGCGTCGAAGACTCTCGAGGATGGAAATGGCAAACGCCAGAGCAACAGGATCAGCCAATCACCTTGTGAAGTTTTGGTCTTCTGCGTGTTAGTATCTGTTTGTGTCTGGCTAGCAGGGAGGGAATGCAACGACGCTACTTTCCCAGGATCCAGTGACTTTAGAACGCCCGGCCCCCGCACGCACTCCATGCTTTCCACCGTGTCGAGTCTGCGCGACGTGCACTGGAGATGCACGAGACGCCGTTGAAGGCGAGAAGCTCGCGCTGAAGTTGGGGCAACTGGAGCCCCTCCCTGCCCTCCTCACCCAGTTGGGGACCGTAGAGGATTCCCGTGACGCAGGGGCCATATGCTTGTCGTGTCGGCATTCGGTTGGACCTCCCGTCCTCGTCAATAGAGTGCCAGCCCCATCCGAACGCCGACGCGGCACCTGCGTCCAATTTACGGTAGTTCTCTCGTTAGGACAGAGGCAACGTTACTAAAACCACTCAGTTCAGAAACTGCCATAGGGACTGCTCTGAAAAAGTGGCTCCCGACCCGTCCAGGAGAACTGAGCTAATGGCGGTCACAACGCCACCATTTCTCCCGCAGCGGCTGCTCGAGGAACTGCACGTTACTTCTATTTGGGCTTTAATCGGCCATTTTGGCGCCGAAACAGATGCGGTGGAAGAGGTTACAGGGGCACCACCCCCGTCTCCCCAGCGAACGCGCCGCGAGTTACTGCCGCGAAGCTAAGATGCGCCTAGGTCGGTACGCGCTACCTGAAATTACCGCTGATGCATGGTTGTATACAAAACAATATTTATTTGTGCCGCAAAACCTTGCAAACTAAAGATATTAAAAACATCACGCGCCCTCAATTTGTACTAAACTCAACAAAAGTTACTACAAAAAGTGTTTTTTCCGTTGGTTTTTACTCAAAACATGCGTTCTGAAAGTTCAAGCTGACCACAGTAAAGACAAATGATAAAGAATGGTGCTCTTGTTGTATTTAGCTCGGTCTCGGTGGACGCTAACGGCCCAGGTTTCAAGGTGAGTTTCCCAACTGAGGGTTCTGGTAACGTTGGACCAGAGTCTAGAGGATAAAACAAAAATGCTTATACGTGCGGTAATTGGATGAAAGCAAGGCGGCAATCAAAATGGCGACGGTGGCTGGAAAATGGACAGGGACGCTGTGGAAGGCATAAAACAAATATTTAATCAAACGAACCTCGGTGATCAGTAACTTTCGGCATCTTTACCGAGGCTAAAAGAAAGTAAGCTGAGTCTGTAGAGCATTTCTTCCGCTGCATCAGTAATGCCGTCTTCGGCTCCTTTGGTCATCGCAAGACTACTGTCATCACCACTGCACTCCACCTTGTTCCGAAGCAGCCATAGGATGTTTCGTGTCTCTGTACGTGGTTATCTCTCAAGGTTCCTCGTTCGACGTCTCTTCATCTTCGTCTTTGCCGCGTCTGCCACCGCGAGGTGTACGATTTCAGCTTTCGTAACGAGACCAACAGCGGGAATGTCTGCATTGGCAGGCGCGAATGAATCAAGTCGTCCTCCAGTGCCTCACCAACAAGTTTGCACACACTCTTGGAGGGATCGTCACAGCCCCGAGAATCGATCGCTTACTAGTCAAGCGTGTGCGGAGCAGTTGGCCATCTTGGACGCCACCAGTTCCATGAACGGCTGAACAAATGAATGGCACCGAGCGGGTGGATGCTGTAGCCCTTGCTGCATTCGTGGGCAAGCAGCACACGTTGTGCTAGTTTTCTGCGTTTTCCTTTTTAGGGACGAAGCTCCTTAGGGGCTAGTTATGTCCGTCCGGCGTCTGGTGCTCGTGATCCCCTTGCTCGTAAGCTCACGTGCTCGTGTAGGGCAAAAAAAAAGATGAAAAAAAAACAGATGAAAACAAAAAAAAATATGTTTGCGCAGTCGACAGGATTCGAACCTGGTGCGGGAGTGACCCCCATGGATTTCGGGTCCATCGCCT
>JAZHYW010070059.1:0-36231 GCA_037355805.1 Ixodes ricinus
ACTGTATTTACGGCGCAAAACGAATTTGTAGTTGGCGCCCCGCGGGAGCCGCCGCTGGTCACGTGGTAGACCTGTGCGCCGCCGCGGCGCCGCCGCCGCTGCAAAGTCATGCCGCCGCCGCACGCTGGCGTTGTGCGACGCCACTTCAACGCGTTTCTCCACGCGCCATCACCGCCGCCGCAGAAGTTAGTCTACTTCGGGCGCCGCCGCCGCCATCCTGACCGGCGCACAGGTCTATCACGTCTGCTTGCGCTTTTTCAGGAGTTTCCTTTGGGCTCTAAAAGTTACTTATTAATCTTAGTTTTTTGTTATACTTCAAACAAAGATAAATAAGTTACTTTTAGACGCACAGAAGGCTTCCGAAAAGTGCGCAAGCACCACATGATAAATAAGGGCCAGTCACGTGATAAATAGGGGCCACTTTTCCGCGGCGCCTGCGAGCGCACCAACTAAATTCGTATAGCGCCGTAAATATAGCTCTAAAAATTTTTTTCTTCGTTGTAAAATTGTTTTATGACATCCTTTTTTCATCTAAGCTGTTTAAAAAAAATGTTTTTTTCCTTTGCATGTGTCCTCTAAAAGTATATAAGATAAAAACTGCACCCATTAAGGAAAACTACCGTTTAGAAACGCTAATGATAATGGCACGTTTTGTTTTCAGTGAAGCATAGAGTATAACACCCGTGTCATGCGGCTGTGGAAAGAAATTACAGAAATGGCGCAACTCTTAATTTAAAAATACAAATGTGGAAAATTGTTTTTTTTATGTATTAGGTTGAAGAAACTGCAACTTTTCATATAGAAAAGAGCGTGAAAATAAAGAAAATAAGTTCACAGCCGCTTCCTTTTCAAAATTTCAGTATAGAAACTAAAAAAAACCTGATCCACAGCATTTTATTATAAGATGATAGTTTTCTCGAACCGACATTTGATGCCCGAAAAATTGCAAACAACCACACATAGTGTGCTTGCAATTGTTGGTGGTAGCTGCTTTGTTGTGAAAAAACACGTTGAAGGAGATTTCTTTTCAGCCAGCGTGATGTTTGATGTTTGCAATGGGCTCCTTGCCTTCAGTGGAATTAATGTAGGAGATGTGTGTGAGGGGATGGGTGCCTTGATGGAACGATAGTGTGAGTTGTTGCATGTGTTGGAGAAGGACACGGAGACGCGCTTTTCTTTTATGGCTGGAACGCTCTCTGACAACGGGGGCGCCCGTGACCACGCCTGTTGGGGGAGAAGTGGAAGTGTGTACGCGAGCTGTTTTGTAGAGGCACAGAGAGCACACAAGAACAGAGCGTGGGTGGCGGCGGTGGGGAGGTGAGGGAGGCGTGTCTGCACAGCGCAACCACGAGGGTACTTCACAACTGCAGCTGTCAGGGAAAGGGGGGGGAGTGTTGCCAGAACAAAAACAACAGGGGTGGCCCACAAGGGGAAGGGAGAAAGAAGCGAGGTAGAGCCTTGCTTTGTGCGAGGAACAATGGGGAGAGTGAGAGAAGTGCCTCTGCTCTAGAGGGGTTTTGCTTTCATACATTAGCATTTTTGCCAGGAAGGGCCACTAGCAGCTGCCACTGTAGAAGTGAAGCTAAGATAAACACGATATAAAGTTTAGAAAGTTCCACTTTAGACAGTACCAGCATATTGAAACTAATTTATTCTGGGAAAAGAATACTGTCAGTTACAAAAATGAAACTTTCCGACAGCACCTTTTGGGAATTCTGCAAGCTAAAATGACATCTTGCAAAAATGTAGCTTGGAGAAATAAGAATTGCAATCTTGAGGTAATGTTTTCCCTAAGATAAATATTTCAGTTTGAAGCAAGCAGAGAAAGACTGGATGTTCCTCCCCTGTATGGCGAGACGGCCAATGTTGCTCGGCGCGTCGGCCGACATCGAGGCAGCGAGAGTGACCGGCAAACACGTTTCAGCCGCCTGTACGTGCTGCTGGGGGGCCTGGCCCAGCAGGAGTGGCGGGTGTGCGAGCTGCTTCACCAGCAGCTGGAGTACCTGAAGCCCCGGCTGATGCACAGCTACCAGAACGTCCGGGACAAGATGGGCAGGTGAGGGGACAGCACTCATCCTTCCGTCTCTTAAAAGGGGCAACAAGTTTTGTGCCTTCAGAAAATACCACTCGCGATACGCATGTTAGCTTTTCTACTTATAGGCCCTCGAGAAAAGCTTTTCATCTTCGATTCGGTGCGAGCCTCTTACTTGTTAGAAACGGAAGCTCAGCCGGCGATAGTGCGAGCAAAGCCTCGGTGATGCCATCTTAATGCACTTAGTTGCGAGCGTGCACTGTCCTGTCTCAATCTTCTTCATCTGTGCGTTGGCGCTGTTTTCTTTAAATATGGACCAGCCGATCCAAAGCACCACTTTGCCGTAGGTTGTCTCCACAAACCATAGCAACAACGAGTTTTGCTTTTTAATGCGAAAGCATTAAGTGTCTCATGGAGCGAGCTGACGTCATCAGTTTGAAGCGCGAAAACGGCTCCTGGTTTCCGCCGCAATCCCAATAGGAGCGATTCGCCTTCGGTTCCATTGGCTGGCGCACGTCGACGGGGCTCCTATTGGCCGCTGCGCCATGGCCTCCGAGATCCCGAAGCGTGCGCGCGCTACGTGATAGAACTCCGCCTCGAGGAACGAGCCATACGCCATGTTTGAACAAAAACCAAGCAAGAAGATAACAATGTTTATTGGGATGACGTAATGTGCAATAACTGTACAAGAAAGACGATGATTGAGTTTCTTCAGTACACAGCAGACGACAAAGGGAGCAGACGAGCAGACGACAAAGGGAGTGGACGGCGGCGTGCATGCTTTCGCATTCACAACTCATAAGAGAGGCTTAGGTGTACCTCGAGCCTTTTTTTTTCATTATTCCCTACTTTATTGTAGATACTCTCCCCCTCCCCCCTCCTCCTCATGTAAAGTGCTCTCTTGAGCACATTTGAGGTAATCAAACTGAACTCAACTGAAAGCAATGGCAGTTCCATAAAAAGGAAAGAAACACGTTCACCCCCTCGACTTGCAGCCATAACAAGCGGCCATGCGATTGGGTGCCGATCATACGGCACCAGTCTTCATTGTAGCCACGGATTGCCAAAGCACAGGGCACACGCCGAGTTCCAGACGAGGGTTTGGCCATTCCCGTCACTCCAACGAGGACGGACACGAGCTGCAACACGAATGCTCGTTGAGGCATTGGTTGTCACGAGACCGAGTCAGGCGCTCATACACATGACTTTTTTCCCCAAACCTTCGAGGCGTCTTTTTTTGACGAAAAAAGAACGGCATACACCAGCTACTTTTTTACGAAGAAAGGTTTAGTTTTGAGTGAAATGGCAGTTATTCAGCAAAATATATATCCGGACAGTGCTTCAGCCCGTGAGGTCAGATCTCACTCCAAACCCTCCCCCTAGGCCCAACCCGTAAATCCGCCCCCAGTTACAACCCTACTGCGAGTTTGTGCAAGTGGGGCACGAGATGGCACGGAGCTATCTCGCGCATTATTGTAGAATACCTCATCGCCCATTCACACGCCCATTCCCAAATTTGTAAGATCTGAGAAAATATGCAGCACATTTATATGTAAAATTGATGACCGGACCAGCACCCAACCCATATTTTTTCTCGATTATGTCTCAATTTTCAGCGGGTAGCTTGCCTGGTATTTCACGGTACCTCCTGTCTCTCGCGAACTACAATTATGGAGGTGGCGCGCACACGTGGAACGATTAGAGCGGTCCGTTCACCGTGGGCTCGGGCCGGTTCCCAGAGTTTCCTGGCTCCCCGGCAGCATTCTTCTCCTCCTCCTAATCCGACATGTCAAGGACGTGATCGGGGAAGGTGGTAACAAAGTGCCAGACTTGGCACAACAAAGAACGTTTATCAACACAGAACACGTTTCATGGGCCTTTTCTATGAGAAAATTGTCATGTTTGAGTGTTACGAACGAATGACAGACACGCTGAGAGCGTTACAGGATGGTAAGGTTACATATTTCGGTTCAGTTCAGTTTAATAATCCTCAAAGGCACTGCAATAAAGTGCATTACATGAGGGGAGGGATCTAGTAACAAAGAATTAATGAGGAAGTCGCTGAATAACAGTTTTATTAATGATGATCAAAAGACATATTATGCAAATGTGTATAAAAAGCGAAAGTAAAAAAAAAAAGTAGGCGATATTGAATAAACATTTTGACTAATAAAAAACACTCGTGAGGTATGCCTTGCAAAAATCACAGAATTTAGCCCGATTAGTTTGTGGAGTATGAGTATTTCAGGAAGAGAACTCCAGTCAGTGATAGCTAGTGAAAGAGCCTTCAGCAGGGTTTAAGCTTTGGTCTGCGTGGTAACAGTCGGATTCTATCGCCACTATGCTGCGTTGTGAAGCTACCCTGGGAGCATTGCGCGCCTGTGCCGGCCAGAGAAGAGTGACGTCGTACCACGTGACCACTCGCCTCATTGACGTTGCACATAGCGGTGCGCTCGGTCTTGTTCTGGCTAAGCTCTGTGATGCACACTGAAAAAAAAAAAAAAAGACAAGTACAGACCGCACACAGAGTGTGGTATGTACAGGACACATTTTCGTGCTGCCTGTTCTTTTTCGGCACGATCGAGGTCGCGTAAGTTTCTCTCTCCTTCCCCGCAGCCTGCTGTGCAACATCTTCCTGTACGACCTGCAGCAGCCCATGCTTGGCTGCACCCTGGCGCTGGCCCCGCGGAGGAAGGCCTTCCTGGACTTCCTCATGCCCCAGCTGACCCCCCTGTGCGAGGGGGCCACGGAGCTCTCCGACAAGCGGGAATCGGAGGGGGACACCGCGATGGAGGGGGCCGAGCCCCGCAACAGCGGCCCCACCAACAACCACCGGCAAGATGGCCAGGTGTCACCCGAGCGGAAGAAGGCGGCACGCCTGCTGCAGACCGGTGGGCGCAACCTCCTCCTCTTCCGCGGGGAATCTGTCCCATAGTCGCCTACGGGTGAGACCGGCGTGTCTTTCGAATTCCCTAAAGCCTCTGGATCCCGGGAAAGTAGTGCTAAGTTCCCGTGCGGTCGCCATTTCGGTTCATGGAATGAGCAGTTTCCTCCTTGACCTCTCCACTCTTGGTGAGCCGATCCAAATTCACGGTGACGGGTTGCTTTATGAAGGCATTTCTCGTACACCGAGATTTTGTTATCCACACGCCGGCGAATCGAGAGCACATTTTTGCACCAATGCTGTTTGGCAGCATCGAAAGGATAACTTCCCCATCTGAAAATAGGCCAAAAGAACAATATCGTCGTAAGAGACCCGTGAAGATGGGCACAATCGACGAGTTGACCGCATGCGCAGTACCAGAGACGCCTCCATTGGCGAGGAACGGTTTCCATAGAATTTCTATCCGTAGCAATCTTGGCACAACTGGTTCGGAATGACCCTTTTGAAGCGTCGAAGACTCTCGAGGATGGAAATGGCAAACGCCAGAGCAACAGGATCAGCCAATCACCTTGTGAAGTTTTGGTCTTCTGCGTGTTAGTATCTGTTTGTGTCTGGCTAGCAGGGAGGGAATGCAACGACGCTACTTTCCCAGGATCCAGTGACTTTAGAACGCCCGGCCCCCGCACGCACTCCATGCTTTCCACCATGTCGAGTCTGCGCACGTGCACTGGAGATGCACGAGACGCCGTTGAAGGCGAGAAGCTCGCGCTGAAGTTGGGGCAATTGGAGCCCCTCCCTGCCCTCCTCACCCAGTTGGGGACCGTAGAGGATTCCCGTGACGCAGGAGCGCCATATGCTTGTCGTGTCGGCATTCGGTTGGACCTCCCCGTCCTCGTCAATAGAGTGCCAGCCCCATCCGAACGCCGACGCGGCACCTGCGTCCAATTTACGGTAGTTTCTCGTTAGGACAGAGGCAACGTTACTAAAACCACTCAGTTCAGAAACTGCCATAGGGACTGCTCTGAAAAAGTGGCTCCCGATCCGTCCAGGAGAACTGAGCTAATGGCGGTCACAACGCCACCATTTCTCCCGCAGCGGCTGCTCGAGGAACTGCACGTTACTTCTATTTGGGCTTTAATCGGCCATTTTGGCGCCGAAACAGATGCGGTGGAAGAGGTTACAGGGGCACCACCCCCGTCTCCCCAGCGAACGCGCCGCGAGTTACTGCCGAAGCTAAGATGCGCCTAGGTCGGTACGCGCTACCTGAAATTACCGCTGATGCATGGTTGTGTAAAAACAATATTATTTGTGCCGCAAAACCTTGCAAACTAAAGATATTAAAAACATCACGCGCCCTCAATTTGTACTAAACTCCAAAAAAGTTACTACAAAAAGTGTTTTTTCCGTTGGTTTTTACTCAAAAACATGCGTTCTGAAAGTTCAAGCTGACCACAGTAAAGACAAATGATAAAGAATGGCGCTGTTGTCGTATTTAGCTCGGTCTCGGTGGACGCCAGCGGCCCAGGTTTCAAGGGTGAGTTTCCCAACTGAGGGTTCTGGTAACGTTGGACCGAGTCTAGAGGATGAAACAAAAATTCTTATACGTGCGGTAATTGGATGAAAGCAAGACGGCAATCAAAATGGCGACGGTGGCTGGAAAATGGACTAGGGACGCTGTGGAAGGCATAAAACAAATATTTAATCAAACGAACCTCGGTGATCAGTAACTTTCGGCATCTTTACCGAGGCTAAAAGAAAGTAAGCTGAGTCTGTAGAGCATTTCTTCCGCACATCAGTAATGCCGTCTTCGGCTCCTTTGGTCATCGCAAGACTACTGTCATCACCGCTGCACTCCACCTTGTTCCGAAGCAGCCATAGGATGTTTCGTGTCTCTGTACGTGGTTATCTCTCAAGGTTCCTCGTTCGACGTCTCTTCATCTTCGTCTTTGCCGCGTCTGCCACACGCGAGGTGTACGATTTCAGCTTTCAGTAACGAGACCAACAGCGGGAATGTCTGCATTGGCAGGCGCGAATGAATCGAAGTCGTCCTCCAGTGCCTCACCAACAAGTTTGCACACCTCTTGGAGGGATTGTCACAGCCCCAAGAATCGATCAGCTTACTAGTCGAGCGTGTGCGGAGCAGTTGGCCATCTTCGGACGCTACCAGTTCCATGAACGGCTGAACAAATGAATGGCACCGAGCGGGTGGATGCTGTAGCCCTTGCTGCATTCGTGGGCAAGCAGCACACGTTGTGCAAGTTTTCTGCGTTTCCTTTTAGGGACGAAGCTCCTTAGGGCTAGTTATGTCCGTCCGGCGTCTGGTGCTCATGATCCTGCTCGTAAGCTCACGTGCTCGTGTAGGCAAAAAAAAAGATAAAAAAAAAATGATGAAAACAAAAAAAATATGTTTGCACAGTCGACAGGATTCGAACCTGTGCGGGAGACCCCATGGATTTCTGGTCCATCGCCTTAACCACTTGGCCACGACTGCGGGATAAGTTGGGGGTTCTGAAATGTGGTAGTACCGTATTTACTCGCACAATGAACGCACTCGCGTAATGAACGCACCCCCCAAGTCGGCTCTCAAAATTTCGACTTTTTTTTCCCTCGCGTAATAAACGCACCCCCAACTTGGAGCGTCAAAATTTTGACCTCCTCCCTCCACGCGCGCGAAATGAACGCACTTTTCTATCCTGGTGCAGCGAAGTCACGAATGCATGTGCAGCGTGAGCGAACAAAACGCCTTGTGAAAGGCATTAAAAAAATAAAAAAAGATCCAACGGAAGCAAAAAAAAAAAGCATAAGAGATTTTTTTTTTTTTTGCACAGCGCAGTTTGGATTTTGGGTTGCGCGTTGCGCGCAAGGAGTTAAGAAAGAGAAGCGGAGAAGCCCTCGCCTAAGCAAAGCGAAACAAAACAGCTTGCGAAAGGCGGCAAAAAAAAAAAAAAAGATCCACGGAACCAAGAGAAAACAAAACAAAACAAAGGAGCTTTTTTTTTTTGCTTTTTTTTTTGCACAGCGCAGGTCGGTCGCGAGTTGCGCAAGAAGATAGGAAAGAGAAGCGGTGAAGCCCTCGCCTAAGCAAAGCGAAACAGCTTGCGAAAGACGGCAAAAAAAAAAAGAATCCACGGAGTTAAGAGAAAAGAAAAAAGCATAAAGAGGAGCTCTTTTCTTTTTTCGCACGACGCAGTTTGGTTCCAGGGTCGCGCGCCGCGCGCAAGGAGATAAGAAACAAAAGCAGAGAAGCCCTCGCCCAAGCAAAGCGCACATAATGAAGGCATCCTGCCCTCGCCTCCTCCTCGCACTTTGGAAAGAGAAGCGAGAAGCCCTCGAAATGAACGCACTTTTCTACCCTGGTGCAGCGAGGTCGCGAAAGCATGGGCAGCGTGGGCAAACAAAACAACTTGCGAAAAGGGGGGGGGGGAACAAACAAACACAGAAGCAAGAAAAAAAAAACATGGAGAGGGGCATTTTTTTTTTGCGCATCGCAGTTTGGCTTTGGAGTCTCCGCGCCGCGCGCAAAGAGATAAGAAGTTACGTCGATTTTTGCGGGATAAAAGGTCCGTTCATTATGCGAGTAAATACGGACGCAAAAGTTTACCCCGCGTAATGAACGCACCCCCAACTTTGCCTCGATTTTTCGGGAAAAAAAGTGCGTTCATTATGCGAGTAAATACGGTAACTCAAGAGCTGGGGATGTCATGGATGAAATGTTGCATGTAGCCGCTCAACGTTTATAGACGAGAGGGCGCTGCGGTCAAATGCTCAAATGCGTATATAACCACGTTCTATACCACACATTCTCTTTCTGACACGGATGAAAACGAACGAAAGGGTCCGCATTCTGCGGCTCAGCGTCTACGCAGACAAACACCACCAGAGCTTCGCCCCAATCATCATTCACCACGTGGAGATGCGGTCAATTTTTTTTAGTTGTTTCAACAATTCCTCAGTCCATGGGCTGGAAAAACCGAGGTTCTATTGTGTGGCAAAAATGGCAAAGTTATGGCTGCGACAGTTGTCAACGACGAATAACACCTTGCACCTTTGATTTCCAGAATTACGGTTCAGAAAGCGTGCATAGTCCCTGAAGAAGGCCATTGTTGTCCACTCTTGTTTTTGTAGAGGCAGTCATCAGGCATTCTTGCGTTCCGGAATCACCGCGGCTTCTCAGCCTTGCCTAATATTGGTGGGGAAGCTTGTCTTCGTCCGAGGCATTCGCTTTAAACAACACAGTCACACACCCTTCAATTTGTTGGCCTCCGAACGAGGGGCCGCCTGCAGTTCCGTAGATGCGCTTGGGCAAGAGCTTGCAAAAAATGCCGCCTCATCGAGGTCGTAAATGTCTGTTCGTGATAGCGCTCCAAAGCTTTGACCAGCCAATGCTTTTGCCGAGTGTCCACGGTGACCTTGTTGACAACTCCACTGTCACTCAAGTCATCTTTAAAGACACACCGTACCATTTTTCTGAATAGTTAGAGCCACCCGTTTCTGCTACGTACTCCGGGTTCTTCATTTGCAAGGCCAGCATCTCAGCATTAGCTGCAGCCCTGGCACTTTCCAACCACCCAAGAAGCGTGGCTGTGGCTTCGGAATATTTCGCATTACGGGGCATTTTCTCTCGCTCAAGAAACTTTTTCGAACCCGTCCAGTACATCTTGCTTGTTCTTCGAGATGGTCAACAGTGTCAATGTTGGAATGTCAATTCCTTGGCAATTTGAGACTTGTGCATGCATGCACCGTTGGTAATGTTGGAATGCGGACACTGCTCCCTGGTTACGGACTGCGTGGCAAGTGGCAGCATCGGCGTGTCGTCGTAGCATCAGTGAAAAAGTGGGGGAAAAGAAAAAGCGGCCCTCCTTCCTCCCTTCCTCCTTCACTCTGTTCGCTGTTGCGTTCGTTGTGACATATTGGTCGTTGCACGTTTGAGGCAGCTTGACCTTCAATATAAGCGCGGTCGGCCACCAATACACTTTAAATAATCCGATTGAAAACGCATGCATTTCGGTCCGGACCGTGTTCAACCTCGAATAAAGCTTCGTGACCAAGCTCCAAGTTTATCTGTTAATCATCACAGTGATGAAACACAATACTACAGTTATCTCTCGTTATAACGAAATCGCTTATTTAGGATTATCGCTTTTATCGAAGTTCAATGTGGTCCCGACTGAAATGCATGGATTTTGAACCTGATTACTCTAAGTGTATGGGCGGCCAACCACGCTTATTACGAAGGCCGAGGTGCCAAAACCATGCGAGCCTACATGGAGGCGCACAGAGACCTTTGCATTCTCTCCGCCCTCTCTTCCAAGGTAAATGGCAAACAAGTAAACGGAATAAGTGGGTGACGGAGGGTAGAGCGCCGCTTCCGATGCCGATGTGCCGATGCAGGCAGGTAGCAGCGGGAGCAGCGTCCACGTTCCGACACTACTCACAGTGCCCGCGGCCGACGTTGCCCAACTTCTAATCGGGCCAAGGGAACGGTTAAGCCCCGGAGGAGATCATTCCTTTGGGAGCCCCCAACACGTGCGCCTGCAAGGGCACACCTGCGGCTTACTATACGTTACACGCACACGTGCGTTGTATGAGGGTGGCAGTGTTTACCGAAAGTCACTTGGATCTGCGAGGTTGAAAAAAGTGGCCGGCCCAAATCTGAAGTTGCCAAAGAAGTCAACAATACGGCATCGGCTGTTCGACACTGTCCATCATTTTACAGAACAAGTAAGGCGTACTGGATGGGGTCGAGAAGTTTCTCATGCACGAGAAAGCGTGCCTGCGACTCCGAAGATAAAAGATCGCCAACTGCTTTGCACACGTCGGATTTTTCTTGCCAGCATACATGCCGTGCTGGTGCACGATTCCCAGAACTGCAACGGTCTCTACAGGAGTGTGGGAAAACATGTTTGCGAAACCACTGAGGCTAACTCGCTCGTTTGCGCTTGTCGATGCGAACATTCCTGTTATTGCTTCTGCCATGGACGCTGCGATCTTAAACCTTGCGTGTGGCTAGCGTAAGCTTGAAGCGACGTCGGAATGGCACCTTGGGAAACGCCGATGACTGCGGAGACAAAACATTCTACGGCTGCGTTGAAACAAAGTGGAGTGCAGCGGCAAAGAGAGTGTTCTTGCGATGCCTGGAGCAGTTCAAAGAGAACTGATGCCCGGATGAAATTATCGGCAAACTCCACTTAATTCTTTTTCTTTTTGTTGGTGAAGCTGCTGCTTGTTGTTCATAACCAAGGTTTGTTTGATCAAATATACGGCCAGGGTGTTCCTCAGCGTTCCTGTCCACCTGGAAAGCTGCTGGCGCTGTTTTTTTGGCTCTATCGCTTTATTAAATTTCTGCTTATATAAAATATTTTCGCCGTCCCAATGACTTTGTTATAACGAAATATTACTGTACATTCTGCGATCCTGCTGCCTTTGCCATAACAGTGTGAAAAAAGGGCCAATTTTTTTGCTTCTCCCTGTCAATCCTGTAAAATAGTTGACCATTGGGCAAAGTATGTTTATTCTTATCGAGATTGATGCAAGTTCTTATTGGAACTGCCTGTGGTGTGCGGCTCGGCTCGGGAAACGCATTTTGTGTACACCTTGTTTTACCGGGCTCCTTTTGTGGGTTGCAGGGATTGGTCTTTAGAAGAATGAACAGTGGGGCTAATCACATTGTTTTAATGTCACTTTTGAAATCGTAGTGAGGGTCCACGGAATCAACGTGGCTACTGCACAACTAATCACGTCCTCGTCTCTTTTTGTGTCCGTTAAATGACCAGTTGCTAGTCACCTTTTGTCCTGTTCACTTCTTCTAATGTCACTGACAAGGTGAGAACAGGAGCTTCAGTTTTGCAGCCTCCAACTCTATCCCTTCCTTTGACAAGGCATCCACACAGTGGAAGCCTGGCGGAAGGCATGGAGCGAGTGCTGGAGGCATTCGAAAGATGCGCCCTGTCATTCTTACTCTGCCAGGACTACAGTCTAAGCTCGTTACAACAGACCTTGATTTTGATCAAGATTTCGGTCTGTTGTGAAAAGGAGTATGTTGTACGCAGATAGGAAGTTGAGTCAATGGTGCATAGAGGGAAACCAACCCGAACTTCACAGATCGGTATGTTATACCCATATGTCTGGTGTAACCAGGTCTGTTATAACGAACTTAGACTGTATACTCTTCCTTGTACGTGTCGTTGGCGTTCTCGCTCTTTATTCCGGTTGCTCCCTGCAGTGAGCAAGTGGATCCTTGCAAGCGTGTCCCAGTCCCCTAATGCGGCGCCTCCGGAGGTCTTCCAAGTCGTTCCTGTGGTACGTTTGAATGACACTTCCTAAAAACATTGGGAAATTTGACAAAAATAATTAAGTGAAGGAACACCAAGTTTAGACAAAGTGTGAAGAACAGTTGGCTGTGTTTCCTTGCCCCTTGTTTCAACTTGCCTTTTCCCTCCGCAAGGCCATTGGGCCTTGACAGAATCGTAAATAGGCGAACAAATAAGTATACATTTTGATATCTTGGGATATCCACGGGTTCGCCCTTGAGAGCTTCGGCCATAAACAAAAAACAACTCGGGTGCTGAACGGCATTTATTTCTGCGAGTTACTGTTGAACCTCAATTTAACGAAACCCGATTTTACGAATTTCCCGATTTAAATAACAAATTCGGATTCCCCACGCAGCCTATGCCTGAAAAATGTCTTTCTCGATATTACGAAGTTCCCGATTTAACGAAATAATTAGCGGGTCCCGGTGACTTCATTAAATCGAGGTTCAACTGTATTCGATTACCCGAACCGTGCAAGGTGGCGTTAGTGAGTTGCATGTATGGTAGAAGCGTGTGAGGGTACTTGCATAAGTGTGATTTTTTGTTTGGTTGTTTTGATTTCTCACGAGTCCAAAGTGGTTTTTAGTTTCCCGATGAAATAAGGCAATTTTTTGTCTCCTACTATACCAAGTGTTTCACTGAGCGTTGGCCAAGCTTTTCCGGGAAAAACAATGTATTGCACACATAAATGATTGTAGCCCTGTTGGTCACTGCCAGGAGATGGGTTTAGTGAGGTACATGGTGGTTCAATTAATGAAGTCCTTAATTACTTTTTAATGAGTAAAAATCAACACAATTGGGATCTTGCTGAGCGTCATTAGAGACCATTACATCAGCACTAAAGTTATCGCCTATACTACAACGCGAGACTGCTGGAGCGTGTGGGTGACAAGAATAATATTCATATTCATATTAACCACATCATTGCTAATGCCAATTCTATGTTAGGCTATCTAAAACATAACTTTTCTCTAGCGCCAGTTTCTCTCAAACTAATATTATTCAAATCTTTGGTTCGCTCAAAATTAGAGTATGCAGCTTCAATCTGGGATCCTGGTCAGACGACGCTCACTTCTCATCTCGAGTCAGTTCAGAACCGCGGCGCTCGTTTCATACTTAATAATTATCACCGTACAGCTAGTGTATCATCCATGAAATCTCTTCTCTCCTTGCCACTGCTTTCTTTGCGCCGTAAGTGTTCTCGTCTATGTCTTTTCTATAAAATATACAATTCTAACCCCATTCTCAAAGAGAAGCTCTTCCTCGTCCCACCTTACGTTTCTCCACGCATTGATCATCAGTACAAAGTCAGCATTCCTCATTCTCGAACCTTAGCATGCCACGATTCTTTTATTCCTAGGACATCATCACAGTGGAACCACCTTCCGGTGTCATTATATTATTACCCTCGTTGATGTGTTTAAAAGTGCTGTTACTAATTATTTTTGCGAAAGTGACCCGTGACCTATCATGTCTTCTATTACTGTTTTGATGTGTGTTTGTGTTTAAATGTGTTTAACAGTGCTGTTACTAATTATTTTTGCGAAAGTGACCCGTGACCTATCATGTCTTCTATTACTGTTTTTTTTTGTTTTGTTTTTCACTCACTTTTTATGTAATGCCTTCAGGGCTATGAGGTATGTAAATAAATAAATAAACCACATTGGCGCGTTGAGGTTGGATGCACCTGTGGTACTTGTTAGAAAAACTATGCATGCCCTTGAAACCTTTTGGATATTGACTGATTTCGTGATGTTCAATGATGCCCAGTGAGTATATTATTGTAAATACAGTTGAACCTCGCTTTATTGAAGTCACCGGGACCACGCGAATTATTTCGTTAAATCGGGAACTTCGTAAAATCGGGAAAGTCATTTTTCGGGCGTAGGATTTGATAGATTTGAAGTATTAGCGCAGCGGCATCCTACGAACTACCGCGGTATCACATTCGCGCAATCCACAAGCCGAAACTGCCGAAACTTTTTAAAAAAATGCGCGTACAGGAACTCCGCAAATGAGCGAGAGCACAACCGCGTGCGCGTGTCGAAAAAAGAAAATAAAAAAGCTCGTAGCTCTGGAGAAAACGACAAATTTATTGCCTAGTGAAAAAGCTTGTGATTTTCGCCTGCGCGCGCTTCGTGAGCAGCGGGCGCACACACTTTTCGTAGCTGGCGAGTGAAGTCAGAGCGTCCTCGGCACCCTCGTGTGCCCCAGCAAACCGCCTCAGAAGGTCGACGGCGTCCATCACCTGGCTTGCTGTGGGCACGGGAGCTTCGACAGCATCCGGATCGTTCGCATCTTCAGCCTCCTCTTGTGCGCCGGAAACAAGCTGCACTATCTCCTCGTCGTCGAGAACTTCTGTTGTGTCAGTGTCCGCGTCTGCGTCGGCGTTCACGAAGTCGTCGAAGTTCTGATCTGCGGCCACCTGGTCATGCCGACGAAGCTCTTCCCAACAACTGGGCGATGCCTCTTCCTGCTCGTGTTGCGGGCTTGTGGAGCCCGACGCAGCCTCGGAAGTAGAAGTGTGGAAGCCAGCATGCCGGAAACAGTTCACAACGATCGAGGACCGGGTTGCTCTCCACGATGCTGCCACCATCTCGATCGCCATGTACACGTCGATCTTGGTATCACGTTTGATTTCCAAGTTCAGCAGGAGCTTCTCGATGACCCTACGCTTATATGCGCATTTCACACTGTTGATGATCCCCTGATCTAGGGGCTGAATGACGGAAGTCGCATTGGGGGGAAAGAACCGCAACTGCACATTCTTCAGGTGAAGCTCCGGAATGTGGTGCGCCGTGCAATTGTCCAACAGCAGACACACATTCCTCTTTTGGCGGCCCATGTCGTCGTCGAAGCTTTTAGCCACTTTGAGAAGATCGCGCGGCTCATCCAGGCTTTGGTATTTGACACGTACTCCGCCGATAGTTTTTTGACTCCTTTGAAGCACCGAGGATTCTCGGCCTTTCCAATGATGAGCGGATCGCGCTTATCGCTGCCATCCATGTTGACGCACAGCAACAGCGTAAGTCGCTGTTTACTCTGCTTGCCGCCGTGGCAAGGCTCCCCTTTCCGAGCAAGCGTCTTGCCCGGCAGCATCTGATAAAACAGACCGCTCTCATCCGCGTTGTAGACATCTTGCACGGCGTACCTCCCCAGGATCTCCGGCACGTTCTCCGACAACCACTCGTCGGCTCCTTGCTTGTTCACGCTGGACGACTCCCCGCTCGACACTTTGCCAACAATCCCGTAGCGCTCTTTGAAGCGCGAGAGCCAGCCGGGACTTGCCTTGAACTCGTCAAAGCCGAGCAAACACGCGTAACCGAGCGCTTTCTGCTGCACCACTTCCCCGCTGAGTGGAACGTTTCTGGCTCGCATGTCGTTAAACCACATAAAGAGGGCTTCCTCCAGCTTCTCGTGCGGGGTCGTCTTCAGGTGTTTTTTCTTGGACGCGTTCCCAGAGGAAGTCGCAAGGATGATGGCGTCCTTCGCCTTCAAGATGGTCGAAAGCGTGCTCGCCGGGATGCCGTGTTCCGCGGCCACGTCACATTTTTTTCGTCCGCTCGCGACAGCACGGATCATGTTCGCCTTTTCTTCGAGGGTCAGTACTTTCCTTTTCTTCTTCGGGGGCTCCATTCTTCGACGACGCAGAATGCGCAGAGCAAAGCAGAAGAAAGAAAACTAACGTGCGCGAAGAGCTGAAGGACACGGGCGATCGGGTGGAAACCGGCCGTGGCGAAAGCAGCGGAGGCGGAGGCGCGAGAGGGAGCTAACGAGCGTCAGTGCTGCCATCTGTCGCACGCGAGATCAAGCACCAGCCGCCGCTTTCGCCATCTGGTGGAACTGATCCAAAGCTTGGAAAGAAATGCGCAGTCTGTCGTTCCGTGCGGTTTCGGTTTGTAGTTTCGTAAGAACCAAAACGAGAATGCATCCGCTGCGTCGATTGTACCGCTCCTACGCCGGCAGCACACTGCCAGACATTCTAGACGCCATAAATTTGGAAAAACCTCTTTTTCTATGCATCTTTTTTTCCCGGAATGCTTCGTTAAATCGGGTTTGGCGGCGAAGTTTGTTTCGTTATTTCGAGTTCGTAAAAGCATTAAGCCTATGGGCAACTGCGGGGGAATCCGAATTCGTTCGTTAAATCGAGAAATTCGTAAAATCGGGTTTCGTTAAATCGAGGTTCAACTGTATGCACTAATTTTTATTACTTAAAGGGTAACAAAACTGACCAAAAACTTGCTTATCTTAAAGGCTGTGCACATCAACAAAGAGGACCCTTTGATAGCGACTAATACGATAATAATCTTTTTTGGTAGAATACCGCTTATAAGTCCCGCTTGCTTTTCTTTACGAGTGTGGCTCTTCACGAGCGTGGGCTTTGTTCCCGTGTGCAGTTGTGCCAGATGCAGAGCGACAACACTGACGAGGAGCTGCAGAAGGACTGTGCGGTGACCCTGGCCCTGTTGGGGAACGCCCTGCTTCCCAGGGAGAGCATCCAGGCCGCGCTGGACATCGCCAAGGAGGTGGGTGGGCACCCCCGGTGACACCGTCGGTACGGTGCTTGCAGCGTGTCCTCCGGCCGGTGTGTTGACCGCACCTTCGTTGGTGGTTCCTCGATTTATGCTCACCATAAGCTCTAGTACGAACGCCTGCCCCCGAGAGATCGTCCATCTCGCTGGAGCTGAACATCCGTAACATAAAAGGTCCGAAGTGTCGCCCAACCCCCAATTCCCACCGGATGTCGATCATGCGATGCCCGACTGGAATAGCATCAACCGTGCGGTCTAAGGCTCCGGTACAAGTGACAAAACGAGTTCGCGACGGGTTTTCTCGTGTTTATCGCGTCATGGCACGCAAATGTGCCCTCGTCCACGATCTGCGATGCAGTAAACTTTCGTTAATTCAACCTCGACGGGACCTTGCAATTAGGTCGAATTTTCGAATGATTGAATTAAAAAAGGTCATAAAAACGGTTAAAATTAAACTTCCTTTTATTGTCCAAAGTACTCACAGATGGTCTGCTGCCACTTGCGCTTAAACGCGTGTCAAAAGCATGCTCTGGATAGCAACGTCACGTCCCCAAAAAATCGCTCTACAAAAAAAAAAAAAAGTTTTACGATTTAATATCGGCATTAGGCAGCCAGACCGTCAGCGGTCTGGCTGCCTAACAAAAAAATAACAACAAAAAAAAAGGAAAAAGAATTTAGCGCTTTTTGACGTGCAAGATAGATCGCACACAACACAACAGAAAAGCGCTTTGAGAGCGCGCGCTGGAAAGCTTCAGGCCGATCTTTGGCGCTAAGCGCCAGACCATCGGAAAAAAAAAAAAAACAACAAAACAAAGAAAAATTAAAAAAGGAGAACTCGCGCTTTCCGGCGCGCAAGATGGACCACACCGCGATGCTACACGCTTTGAGAGCGTGCGCTGTGTCTGCGTCCGACCAAGTGCTGTGTTCTCCGCGCTAGTCCACGCCAGATTGGTTGTGCTGGCTCGTGTCATTCGCTACGGTCCATCTGAGCGGCGTAAAGGAGCAGGCGCATATTTCAAAGAGCCCGTGTTTCACCGTACGTTGGTGGTTTTTCTGCCGTGATGCCATGCGAGTGAGCCCGCACGCATTCGCTTGGGACGAATTATCCGATGCAGGGTCTTCCCGAGTTCGAGCTATCGAACGTTTCTCTCCATAGAAATGTATGCGCGCTCGCCGGGACTTTTGCACATATGATCGAATTAAACGAAAAGTCAGATTAACCGAGGTCGAACTAACGAAAGTTTACTGTATTCATTCCCGTGATGCGCGAGTTCGTGGCGGGTTCCCGAGCTTTTGCGCGCGACCTGTGCATGCAATATCAGTGTCCGTGATGCCCAAGTTAGTAGTGGGTTCTCACGTGTTACTCGCACCGTGAGAAGCGCTAATCCGCCGCATCCGCGTTCTGCTAGTATACATTCCTGTGATGGGGGAATTTGGAGCGAATTCCTGACGTTTGTTGCATTGCGGGAACACCGCATATTTTGAGAGGCGCGGCTCCCTAGGGGCTAGCCCTGTACCGTGTGTCCGTACGCCGTGAGGTCAGGCGTCGGGTGCTGGCGGCTTCTGCTGGTAGATTTTCCCACGAGCACGTGAGCACATGCTCACCGCTCAAGTGTGGGCAAAAAAAAAAAAATTTGGAAGGAAAAAAGATGAAAAAAAATTATGAAGAAGAAGGAAAAAAAGAGTAGGGGTTCTGAGATTGCCATCCCCATCTGCCTGCTTAAAGAAAAGAAAAGAAGAAAACCACCCATTCTCCTACTGCCGATAGGAATGAAGGACCGAAAAGCTCGGCATGCAGCACCTCAGCGTCTACGGGGAGGGCCAGGGCTGCTCCGGAGACCCGGGACGTCGTGAAGCTGCTGCACAGCGTACCAAAACGCCCAAGCGGACCCGGAGTTGAGAGCTCGGGAAGCGGCAGGCGTAGCCGTCAACGCCGACAGCAAGCAGCAATACCTATGACCAAAATCTGCATCATCAGCACCACCTGAGCTGCGCCCCAATCAACGCTGGCCTGTCACCAGCGTGGAGAATGTTTGCATCCCCCTGATCACTGTATCGGTTCCCGTTTCGTAGGTTTGAAGCAGGGTGAGATGAGGGCTCTTAAGGGGCTGTGTAATAATTTTAACGTTGAAAGAATTAGTATCTCGAAATTTCGACCTCAGTTCATCTTGTTGCAAAGGACAGAAAGCACATCTCCTTCCCTTCGAAATATTGCAATTCCGCCTCGTGATTGCGAGGCAAATATGAGGAATATTTCCCGATTTGCAGCTCGCAGGCGGCAGCCAATGGGAACCACTCGGCATGACTTCAAGGGGGATTTGTAAAAAAATAGCCAAGTTGTGCAACTACGTGCTCGATAAAAGGTAATTTTTCTATAAATCTTGTTGTTCCAACATAAATATGAATGTGCCGAAAAGTGCTATACATCGACAAAATTTTTATTATACAGGAGTTCTAGTGACACCATCTGTCCGTGGTCAAACAAAACCGTTGTCTCTATCTGCTACACGAGGAGCCGCCAGAAGCCGAATGGCCGGAGGGCGTAAGCACGTAGTCTCGTGGTCGCGAGCAAGCGAGTTCTTGCTGCTCACTGATGGCGCTAGAAAGAGAGCTTCACCGGGACACCACGCATCCCTTTCACGTACAGTGCACGTGACTCGGAAAGTGGTAAAAGAGTTGAGAGGTGCCAAAAACCTCAATCTTTGTCATTTTTTAAAATAAATTACTAGGACTTGCAGCAGAAGTGGTTTTAATGTGATAGCATTATTAAGCTACTCATCACAGGTTTCTGTCTATATGGTATCTGGCCTCCTAATATGCAGTAGGCATGTGCAATAAACCATTTCAGCTCACTGTGCTTGCACCCCATTGTGCTGCGCGTATGCTGAGCGGCAGTACGCACTCCTTCACATTCCTGCACCCTCTTTGAAGGGCCTTATGACCTCGGCATCCTCGACTTTGTCCTAGAGGTTGTTTTCTAGGATCGTCATTCTCAACGTCGCTCTAGAGGTCATCTTGAGGTAGTCTTGGGTTTGTTCTGGATGTTGCCTTTGACGTCGTCCTAAGACGTTGTCGTGGATGCACGTCCGAGGCACTCTGGATGACGTCCTAGAGGACAACATCTATAACGAGCTCTAGTTTCATCTCAGAGGACGACAAGGATTTAGCGTTGTCCTAGAGGACGACGCTAAGGGCGACAGCATGTTGGTCGGCGGCCGAGACAAGGAGAAGCACTGCCGAGGATGTGGATGATGGAGGCGACCGGCATGTTGAACAGCGGCGAGGCGAGCAGAAGCACCGTCGAGGATGTGGATGATGGTAGGCGGCGGCATGTTGGTCGGCAGCAAGACGAGCAGAATCGTTGCCAAGGATGTGGATGATAGAGGCAACGAAGTTGGTCGGCGGCAAGGCAGCAGAGGCACCGCCGAGGATGTGGATGATGGAGGCGACGGCATGTTGAACAGCGACGAGACAAGCAGAAGCACCGCCGAGGATGTGGATGATGGAGGCGACGGCATGTTGTCGGCAGCAAACGAGAAATCGCTGCCAAGGATGTGGATGGTAGAGGTGCCGGCAAGTTGTCGGCGGCAGACCAGCAGAGGCACACCGAGGATGTGGATGATGAGAGACGACGGCATGTTGAGCAGCGGCGAGACGAGCAGAAGCACCGCCGAGATGTGATGATGGGGCGACTGACTGTTGAACGGTGCAGAGACGGGAGACACCGCGAGATGTATAATGGAGGCGAGCATACGTCAGCGGCGCAGACGAGCGGGCCGCCGGTGATGTGTATAATGAGACGGCAGCACGTTGGTCGCGACGACGACGGAGCAGAAGCACCGCCGAGGATGTGAATGATGGAGGCGACAGCATGTTGGTCGGCGGCGAGACGAGCAGGAGTTTCGCCGAGGATGTGTATGATGGAGGCGAGCGAGCATGTTGGTCGGCGGCGAGGACGAGCAGAAGCACCGCCGAGGATGTGAATGATGGAGGCGACAGCATGTTGGTCAGCGTGCCAGACGAGCAAAGCACTGCCGAGATGTATGATGGAGGCTGACGGCATGTTGGTCGGCGGTGAGACGAGCAAGGCTTACCGCCGAGGATGTGGCATATGTGGGCGGCACAGTATGTTGTCGGCGAAGGCGAGCAGAGCACCAGCCGAGGATGTGTATGATGAGGCGACAGCATGTTGGTCGGCGGCGAGGCGAGCAGGAGCACCGCCGAGGATGTATGATGGAGGCGACAGCATGTTGGTCGGCGGCGAGACGAGCAGGAGCACCGCCGAGGATGTGTATAATGGAGGCGACAGCATGTTGGTCGGCGGCGAGACGAGCAGAAGCACCGCCGAGGATGTATAATGGAGGCGACAACATGTTGGTCGGCGAAGACGAGGCAAGAAGCACGCTGAGATGGCATGATGGAGGCGACAGCATGTTGGTCGGCGGGAGGCGAGCAGGAGCACCGCCGAGGATGTGTATAATGGAGGCGACAGCATGTTGGTCGGCGGCGAGACGAGCAGAAGCACCGCCGAGGATGTGAATAATGGAGGCGACAGCATGTTGGTCGGGCAGCAAAGCGAGCAGAATCGTTGCCAAGGATGTGGATGATGGAGGCGACAGCATGTTGGTCGGCGGCGAGACGAGCAGAAGCACCGCCGAGGATGTGGATGATGGAGGCGACGAGCATGTTGGTCGGCGGCGAGACGAGCAGGACCACCGCCCGAGGATGTATAATGGAGGCGACAGCAAGTTGGTTGGCGGCGAGGCGAGCAGGAGCACCGCCGAGGATGTGAATGATGGAAGCGTGAGCATGTTGGTCGGCGGCGAGACGAGCAGAAGCACCGCCGAGGATGTGTATAATGGAGGCTGACAGCATGTTGGTCGGTGGCGAGGACGAACAGAAGCACCGCCGAGGATGTGTATAATGGAGGCGACAGCATGTTGGTCAGCGGCGAGGACGAGCAGAAGCTACCGCCGAGGATGTGAATGATGGAGGCGACAGCCATGTTGGTCGGCAGCGAGGCGAGCAGAAGCACCGCCGAGGATGTGAATGATGGAGGCGACAGCATGTTGGTCAGCGGCGAGGCGAGCAGGAGCACCGCCGAGGATGTGTATAATGGAGGCGACAGCATGTTGGTCGGCGGCGAGACAGACAGAAGCACCGCCGAGGATGTGTATAATGGAGGCGACAGCATGTTGGTGGTGCGAGACGAGCAGAGCACCGCGCCGAGGATGTGAATGATGGAGGCGACAGCATGTTGGTGAGCGGCGGGAGCGAGCAGAAGCACCGCCGAGGATGTAGAATGATGGAGCGACGGCAGCATGTTGGTCGGCGGCGAGGCGAGCAGGAGCACCGCTCGAGGATGTGAATGATGGAGGCAACACAGCATGTTGAGTGTGGCGGCGAGACGAGCAGGAGCACCGCCGAGTGATGTGTATAATGGACGGCGACAGCATGTTGGTCAGCGGTAGAGACGAACAGAAGCACCGCCGATGATGTGTATAATGGAGGCTGACAGCATGTTGGTCGGCGGTGTAGACGAGCAGAAGCACCGCCGAGGATGTGAATGATGGAGGCGACAGCATGTTGGTCGGCAGCAGACGAGCAGAAGCACTGCCGAGGATGTATGATAATGGAGGCGACAGCATGTTGGTCGGCGACGAGACGAGCAGAAGCACCGCCGAGGATGTGAATGATGGGCAGACAGCATGTTGGTCGGCGGCGAGACAAGCAGGAGCACCGCCGAGGATGTGTATAATGGAGGCGACAGCAGTGTTGGTCGGCGGCGAGACGAGCAGGAGCACCGCCGAGGATGTGAATGATGAGTCGACAGCATGTTGGTGGGTGGCGAGACGAGCAGAAGCACCGCCGAGGATGTGTATTAATGGAGGCGACAGCATGTTGGTCGGCGGCGAGACAAGCAGGAGCACCGCTGAGGATGTGTATAATGGAGGCGACAGCATGTTGGTCGGTGGCGAGGCGAGCAGAAGCACCGCGCGACGATGTGGATGGTGGAGGCGACAGCATGTTGGTCGGCGGCGAGACAAGCTAGGAGCACCGCCGAGGATGTATAATGGAGGGGCGACAGCATGTTGGTCGGCGGCGAGACGAGCAGAAGCACCGCCTGAGGATGTGAATGATGGAGGCGACAGCATGTTGGTCGGCGACGAGACAAGCAGGAGCACCGCCGAGGATGTATAATGGAGGCGACAGGGCATGTTGGTCGGCGGCAGACGAGAGAAGCGACCGCCGACGATGTGGATGGTGGAGGCGACAGCATGTTGGTCGGCGGCTGAGACAAGCAGAAGCACCGCCGAGGGTCATGTGTATAATGGAGAGGCGACAGCAGCATGTTGGTCGGTGGCAGAGACGAGCAGAAGCTGCCCGGCGATGGATGTGATGGTGAGAGGGCGACCGCGTGTTGGTTCAGCCCCGGCGAGACAAGCAGGAGCACCGCCGAGGATGTGTGTATACGTGAGGCGTGTTGGACGATGTTGGTCGGTGGCGGGGGAGCCGAGGCAGAAGCACCGCCGAGGATGTGAATGATGGAGGGCGACAGCATGTTGGTCAGCCGCGGCGGGGGACAAGCAGTGAGCACCGTCACGAGGATGTGTATGTATGTGGAGGCGAGCAGCGTGTTGGTCGGTGGCGAGGGCGAGGCAGAAGCACCGCCGACGATGTGGAGGGTGAGTGGGAGTGCGACAGCACGTTGGTCGGCGGCAGAGACGAGCGAAGCGTCGGACGCGCACCGACGTTTCCATTTAACCGACGCGGGCCCGTAGTGGCATCGGGTTGTGGCGGTTAGTTTTATCGGCACGCTGGACGACACGGACACGCAGCGCCATCAGCGGCTTGAAACCGACGTGCAGTGGCCATAAGAGCCTCGCTGCGCGTGCGCCAGCCAATGGGATCTTTCGGAATCAGTGAAACTAGGTGCTGCAGCGCTGAAACTGATGGCGTCGGCTCGCAATCCATGGGACAGTTAATGCTTTCACATTAAAAGAAAGGAAGCAAGATAATAGCAGAGCATCGTGGGTATGTTGAAGTCGGCGTAACAACGAAGTTGAACGCTGGGCTGAAACTGGCTTTGGCTCGCCATGCAAAGCCCCTTTAGCCCCTTATGTACACGCGTGGGCTTCTGGAATAATCAGCGTAGAAGGTTCGACGCAGAACATTCGGACGAAGAGTAAAACAACACTGTTCTCATTCACCAGACAAATTAAACTGAAACAATAAATAAAAGATGAGTAACTCCCAGGAATTGAACCCTGGCCCTTTGCATGGGAGGCAGGCACAACAATCCGCTAGGCCATGGTTGCGCTGCCCACTTGGCCAGCTGCGCGCGCAGCAATATTTTACAGGTGGTGTTTGTAGCCACATAAGGGAAGGCATGCAATGTTTCAGCCCGAAGTCAAGCATAGCTTGAATAAAATCTGCTCAATGAATCTATCGTTGAGAAATGGTGTTGATAACCACCATATTTTTCTGATGGAATGCACTACTGCAATACCTGTGCCGGTTATATGACAAAAAAAATTACACCATCTTCCCGAGGGAACCATGGGGTGATGCGAGCATACGGATCGTAATTTATTTATTGCCTTCTTGACTGATTTCTTTTGGCCGGCCGGATTTGGGCTGCAGGCGGACGCGAGCGGCCGAGAAACGCTAGCAGACGACAGCCGCAGAGTTGCGGGAAAGCCCACCCACTGGAAAGCCCTGGCGTGGCGCTGCGACCCGCGCGCCCAAAACTATCCTCCTTTCACTCCTCCGGGGAGCGCGCAGCGCGCTACCGCTGCTTATATTCACACTTGAAGGAGAGGGACTAGAGGAGGAGAGTTGCGCATGCGCGCGCAGTGTGAGTAGAAGCGAACGCACGCGAAGTGCACGCAGCTGGTAGAAGAGAGAGCGGAGAGAGTAACGCGCAGCTGTTGGAGAGGGAAGGAGGAGAGTTGCGCATGCGTAGTGTGAGTGCGGACTACGGCCGACGCCGCAGGACATAGACCCGAGCAGAGATGCTCCGCATCTAAAAATTTCGGGATACATGCATTTTCACGTTTGCTAGGTTTTGCAAATTACTTTTTTTTATAATTAAGGAACATGAAAATGCAAATCTAAGTTCGTAGTAACCAGCTCCATAAAGTTTTGGCACATAAGCCGCAAATATTACCGGTAAGTTTTTTAATAGTTTTATATTAAGGGAGGACGCGGGCTTTGAAAACCAAAATGTCACGAAAAGTCGATTTTAGAAAACCTTATTTTTTGTTACTATATCTCATAAACTACCTTCTCTGTAATTATCAGCACCAAATACAACGGGGAAATATTTAAAAACAAATATTTACGAGGCCTGGGTAGCATCCAAGTGACCGTCAAACGTCAAAATCAACCCCAACTTCGCGCGCTCGCCATTTTCGACGCATGTGGCCGACGGCCGCCATCTTAGTCTTGTTTTGAACGTGCATTCTTTCTCTTTTTTTGCCAGCTCCCAAAATAGCGTCGGCCGCGTGGTTACGGCGTGGTCGCCGTTCTTCCATGTCGCAATCCCAAGAACGCGATTGGACAGAGCGCGCGCTCGAGGAGCGCGCGGGGAGCGCGCGACTGCTATTGGCTGGGACGCGATTTCTCCGCGCGCGGAGCGCTCTCCTCCTCCTTCGTTTCTCCTGCTGTGGCCGCTCGTGTCGTCTGCTCTCGGTAGTGGTCTGCTTGCGCGCGCTCTTGCTTTGTCAGCTCCGCTTCGTTTTTCGCCATCTTTACGATCGTTTTCCGAACTTTCTTTGAGTAGTTTCGTGTAGCGTGCCCGTCTGTTTCGTGGTCGCACACGATGCGGGGTTCGAAGTACAAGACGGTGCGCGCGTTTGGCGCGCGGAAGCGGTCCATGAAGTCACTGCGGATGGCGAAGTTGGAAGTTTCTGCGCGGCGTGCCGTCAATGATGATCGCGTCAACACTTCCAGTGATGGATTTTCTGTGCCATCGGCTGTCGTCGAGGAAGAACGCATCGTCCCGCTCACGCCTGGAGTACCGAGCATGCCGACCGCTGTGGTTCCTCCCGAGATCGCGGGTCCCAGCGCCCGTCTTCCGCCTGCCGCGACAAGTGGAAACGCATCTTCCAGCACCCATCTGCGGACGCATTTCCTGACGCGTGAGGAGATCGAAGCAGAAGCTAGACATTGTGATGCCGTTCAAGCCGAACTTGGAGCTATGCCAGCAACCCAGAGGAAGTTTGAAGCCATGCTGCCCAATCCCACGCCTGCCTCTGCTACAAGCCAAGGGGAGAAGTTCTGCCTTGTTCAGATCGACGTTTTGAGCGACCTGCTCTGCTGCACAGTGTGCAAGCATTGCTCGGGGTCTGGATTGACTGTCCAGGAAGGCACCAAACTCGGACTGGCAGCAAAACTCGAGGTCGTATGCCCCCATTGCGGCATTCTTGCAAGTTCCTGGACTTCGCCACGCCAACAAGACTCGAGGGCCTTCGAAGTCAACATCCGCTCCATCATGGCGATCAAGCAGATAGGAAAGGGGCAGACAGCTCTAAATGACTTTTGGGCAGCTATGAACGTCTCCCACAGAGGTCTCCACCACAAAACATTCCAGGAGCACCTGAAGAAGACCTTTAGAGAGCCAGAGGCCCTGTGCTTGGAAAAGTTTTATGCCGAGTCAGCTGTCGCGGTGAAGACAGCCTGTCAGAAGATGGACCCGGGGTTCTGCAAAGATATCACCGTGGTGTACGACGGCACATGGCACAAGAGAGGGCACACATCTCACATCGGAGTCGGGTCAGTCATAGAATACCACACAGGCCTCATCTTGGACGCCGTGGTTTTATCCAACCTGTGCCTTGGGTGCCAAACAGGACCCAAGCCTGGAGATCAAGGGTATGACAGCTGGCACATGCATCATGTCTGCCAGAAAAACACGGACGCCAAATCTGGGAGGATGGAGGTCGAGGCGGCCCTGACCCTCTTCAAGCGCTCTATCTCCAAGCACGACCTGCGGTATACAGCACTCGTCTCCGACGGGGACAGCAGGACCTTCTCTGCCCTTACAGAAGAGAACGTCTATGGGCTAGTCCCCATCGTGAAGGAAGAGTGTTTGAACCATGTTCAGAAGAGGATGGGAACGGCCCTGCGCAACCTCGTCCAGAAGAGTGACAAGCCGTTGAGCGGTAAGGGCAGGTTGACGAAGGCCCTCATCGACAAGCTTACCGACTACTATGGCTGGGCCCTCCGAAACAACTCCAAGGATGTGGCAGCGATGCAGCGTGCTGTTATGGCCACCTACCATCATGTCACGTCGACTGACCAAGAGCCTCACCATGAACTCTGCCCGGAGGGAGCTCAATCGTGGTGCCGTCCATAGAGTTGCCGAGGCAAAGGTGAGCCACAGCCCCAGCACAAGCACAAACTCCCAGCCTACGTCGCTGCAGCTATGCTGCCCGTCTACCAACGCCTGTCGCAGGTTTCTCTGCTTCAACGCTGCTTGGGAGCAAAGACTCAGAATGCATCTGAGTCCTTCCACTCCGTCCTGTGGTCTTTGATGCCTAAGGAACAGCATGCATCGCTGATCGCTGTCGAAACTGCACTGCATGAAGCGGTGTTGAGGTTCAACGCCGGCTGCTACAAGGCAACTGCAGAAATATCGGTTGCAGTGGGACTCCAGCCGGCCCATCTAGCACTCCAACGAGCTGCCGAGAAAGATGCACTACGTCTGCACAAGGCCAGCAAACGACATCAAGAGAAGTTGGAAAGGCGGAACAAGAAGAAAGTGCGCAAGAACACTTCTGACTATTCTGCAGGGTCATTCTAAAGCTGAAAATCTGTGTGTAACTTTCAAGTGCTGTTTTCTCAGAATGGATTTTTTCACTGCTGTGGCTGCTCGTCCCAGCGATATCTCGGGAACTGATGAATGGATTTTTGTGCTGTCTTTTTTATTCTGTTCCTAAATAACTTTGTGAGGGCATAACAGAGCCCTTTTCTTAGAAAACTGTGCTAAAAATTTATAATAAAAAAATTAAATTTGAGGAATGTGGGTTTCATTGACTACACAAAATTCAAAGTTGCGTTAAAAATTTTCAACAAAGAAATTTAAAAAAAGGGCTCTGTTATGCCCTGGGGAACCTATCCAGGGGTCATCATAACAAATTTTACGCCGCTACTACCTTTTTCCAATTCTCCAGGCCTGGGATAAGAAATGCATATGGACGATTTTGATAAATATTTGTAACTTGAGAAATAATATGCACAGCTCCATGAAATCTTTGCAGTTACTCTTATGTCTGTGCTATAAACACACCCTGTGAATTTCGTTCAGATATCTTTAGAAATAAAAAAGTTCATATCCGGAGCTGTGTTCAAAGTGTTGAACTCTACCTTTTCTTTAGCATCGCTGGACTGAAAATTATTTATAAAAAAATAACTGCAGTGTGAACAAACAAAACTTTCTGGGAATACCCTCCAGATATCGGTGGATGTAAATGTGACATTTTCCAAACTCTACTTTTTTTTAATGAAATTTCTTTTTTTTTCTGGGTAGTTTCCTTCCTTAAGCAAAGCACTGAGATTTTTGCACAGCTCCTTTAAGGAATTTTACGTTAATGTCATTGTTCACGCTGCGGTCCTGCCACAATCTCGGTCGTGGCAGAGCAGCAAGTCGGATGCGGCTGTTCTACCGTGGGTCGATCTGTAGTAAAGCTCGCAGAAGCTTCGTCGTCGGGAGTTGAGGCAGCTGCGGTGACTAGCGACGCTAGTGATGCTTCATGCCCTCCTGCACTTTATCGCGGGACTTCTACGACCGTCTGCAGGATTGTGGCAGCCGACGGCTCGAGCGTGCTGGCTTTCCCAGGGACAATTTTTATCACCTTGCAACCACTTTGGATGCACGGGCAGTACGGGATGCTAAACACACCGGTACCGTGTGAGCATTGAGCCGCAGCGTGTCGAGTCTGCACGTGCTTTTACTCCTACTTCGTTGCTCGAGTTTCATGCTCCGGCGCAGCAACTAAACGGAGCATAGCGTACAGCAGCGTGACAGTTTGAAACTATCGGTGAGCTGCAAGGGCACTTCCGATCGCACGGCTACAACAGTTATGACACAAACCCGGTATCTTGTAGATAGGGGTGGCAGAAAGCCTGAATTATTTAGAAAATAAATTAGTTAAGCACTCTGTGGGATGGCAGAGTGTAAAGTAAGAGAGACAGTGATGTTATAAAGTTTTCTTTAAGCGTTTTAATTTAGAGATCTGCTTTGAGCTCATATCGGAAAGTTACCTCGGCCAATACATTTATCGAACATGCACCCTGCTTAGAATTTTAAAAAGATGACATCCTCAAACTCTCTTGTTGATGAAGGAAACTGTCAAACTTGTCAGAGATGTTTTGGTTTCATCTTCCAGCGCGAGATGGAACCCATCAATCTACTATTGGCGCACCACCGCTCTAAATATGGCCCGTCAATTTGTTTTCAGCGAAATGCACGAAACCGATTTTTTCGGGTGCGCTAATTGACGTTTTGGCTTTTAATCGAGGCATCTTTATTTGCTGGGCTAAACATTCTAAAGAGAGGGCGGTCTGACCTTCTTCCTGTCTCGACAGCTTTTCTGTTGCTGCGCTATTGATACGCGACTGTTTCATGGATAGCGCATTAATTCGTTTTGAGGTGAGATGCGCGAACAAACCTTTTCTGGAATGCCAATTGGTGTTTTGGCTTTCAAATGAAATTATTTTACGTGCTGGAGCACTATTCAACTGAAAAAGGGCAGCGGTCTGACTGTACCTGTTGTCTCAACAATGTTTTGTCAGCGCAGCCATCTTGTTTGAGGACTTGACTTCACGGAGCGCGAAAGAGTCACTTTCAGCGCCCGAAGTCAATTCCTCAAACAAGATAATACGCTGACAATCGTGATAGTGTAACGCATGCTCTTGATTTAATAAGTCTATTAACATTCAACCAGAAAGGTATTCGCATCCACCCTCAAAACGAAGACCAATGCATATCCCTCGAAACGATCGCATATCAATAAGCGCTGACGCTGTTGAGGTAAACTCAGACAGCCCTCTTTAAATGTTTAGCCAACAAACAAAGATAAAAAATAAGCATCAATTAACGCGCGAAAAATTAAGTTAGATTATTTAAACTAATGACAGACTATAAATTTGATGATCTTAATGACGTTCCATCTGCTGAAACCATTTGACAGTTTCCTTCATCAACAGAGTTTGGATGTCGTCTTTATGCAAACTTTGAGCCAGCCGACAAATGTATTGGCGAATCTCTATTAAAGCGTTTGAAGAAAATCTCTCTTACTTCACTCTGTACAACAAATTTATTTTCGACTCACCACTATCTACAGATGCAGGTTTATGTCACCCAACAGCGAAGCGTCTTGTTGAAAGTAACCTTGCGGCGATAGTTCAGACACTGTCCGCGCTTGCTGCGACCTTCGTTTACGCTGGCGTAATTTCTTCAGACAACAGTAAAGGTAAGCGCGTGCGGAGCTGTCCACTGCTGCCCGATACAGTGTCAAGCGTGTCTTTAACGTGTGTTGGCATCCGTACGTGCATCCAACGAAGTGGTAAAAATTGTCACAAAACAGCGCGTCGTGCGTCGGTAGACGGTCGCTAAATCCACGCTGATAAATAGCGAAGCATCACTGGCGTCGCTGTCGTCGCAGCGTCTCAACTCACCGACGACAGCTGCGGCTTGCGATCCGCATCGGCTCTGCTCTGCCACGACGGCGTTTGGCGTGAGCAATGACATTAGCATCAAAGGGCTTCCCAAAGCTGTAAACGTGCTTTTGGAAAAATTTCATTAAAGTGGGATTTGGAAAATGTCACATTATCCGCAATATATAATTATTCCAATTTCACACAAGTTATTTTTTGCATTATCAGCGATATATAACGCTCGGATAATAATTTTTATTTCTAGAGATATCTGAGCGAAATTGATGTGTTCTAACACGAACATACAAAGTTCAATGAACTTCAATCCATGTCCCAGGCTGGAAAATTTGAAAGGCGAATACAAAATTTCTTGCCCCAGCAACAGAGCTAGAACAATCTTTGTTGAAGGATTTTAGCGCTGGCTTTGGATTTTCTGTGAACCCACGACCCCTAAATCCTTTTTTATTATAGAATTTTAAGCACGGGCCCTCAGAAAAGAGACAATATGCCACAAGATTATTTAGGAACAGAATGAGACAAAATCCGGTCGTCGTTCCTGGTGCTAGGACGAACGGCTGCGGCAGTGGCAAATCCATTCTGAAAGACTGGGAACTGAAAGTTGCGCACAGATTTCAGCTTTAGAATGAACCTGCAGAATAATGCTTGCCCTCTTGTTCCTTCTTGATGTCGTTTGCTAGATTATTTCTGGGCGTAGAACATCTTTCTCGGCAGCTCGTTGGAAGGCCTAGACCGATTACTGCAACGATAATCTGCGGTTACCAGCGGCAACGGCGTGGGCCTCAACGCAGCTCATGGTCACGGTTCGACAGCGTTATCCATGCATCTATCAGGAACCACTAGATTTGGCAATGGAAAGGCTCAGATTAATTCTGAAATCTTTGCTCCAAACAACGTTGAAACAGAGAGCGACAGAAGTGCGCCGGGCAACGCCAACACAGCGGCGTAGGCAGAGTTTATTCTTGTGCTGGGGCTGTGGCTCCTGCCTACCTCGACAACTCGGCGGCTGCGGTGAATAGCTCTGGGCAAGGATTCAGACTGCTGCAATCGGCCATTGTTCAATGATGTGGAGAGGCCATGTACAACCTTGGCTGCGTGCTGGGACCCCAGGAGGGCCAGCCATGGGCTCAGTAAGCGATGAGACTGCTGTTAACCTGCCCTTGCTGCTCAGCGGCTGTCATGCTCTGGGCAGTTCTTGAGGCCTCTCTGAACGTAGTTCCAACCTCTTCCTTTGAGACCCCAGCCATGGAACTCTGTAAGGGCAGAAGAAAAGTCACCTCAGCGGAAGGCAGTGCAAATACCGCAGATTAAATGCTACAGATAAACAGAGTCAGGGCATACTCATTCCATCCTCAATTTAGATCCGTGTTTTCTGGCTGACATCATGCATGTGCCAGCTGTCGTACCCTTGTCCTCCAGACTTGGGCTCTGTTTGGCAAGGCGGGATTGGGTCGACCACGGCATCCAGATAGCTGTGTGGCTATTCTATATTTGACTTGACTCAGTAATATGCCCTACTCCTTGTGCCATGTACCGTCGCTGCAAATCAGATTGACAGGCTGTCTCACCGCGACAGCTGACTCAACATAAAACCTTTCCATGCCTGCTGCCTCTGGCTCTCTGAGTCTTCTTCAGGCTCCTGGGCAGCACTTGTGGTAGGCCTCTGTGGAGTCCATAGCTGCGTTGGCCCCTTTCCTATCTGGCATCGCCATGTGATGAGCAGATAAGAGCCCTCAGATGCTGACAGCGATGTGAAGTCAGGGCACTGCAGAGCTGTGGAAGACATCATTCTCGGACACTGCTGCCAGTCCTGTGCCTTCCTGGATTGGTCAATCAGACGGCATGCTTGCACTGTGCAGCAGGCAGGTAGAGCTCAAGCATCGATCACCAGACAGGCAGAACCACGCGGCTAGCTTGGCAGAAGGTGCGAAATAGTTGAAGCATGGCTTCAAATTTCTCTGGGCTGCGCATGACTGGCAAACTCTGTGTCACAGCTTCTGCTTGTTGCTGGCGTCGGGAAGGCGTCTGCAGATAATTAACGAATGCGTGGAAAGAACAGGGCAGATCTCAGTGAATTGACATGCTCAGCTCTCCGAAGGTGAAGCGGCGATGCGTTCATCTCAACAACAGCGATGCTGAAAATCCATCACTGGAAGTATTGTAGCGATCGCGCGTAACCAAAACAAATCGCGAGTAACCATGGACGCTTTCAGCAGCGATACCCGTCTTGTACCCGAGCCGCATGTGCGACCAACGAAAACTACGAACGCATATACTCGCAAAACTACTCAAAAATGGAACCGAGCATATCATGCGGTGAAAAATAAGCGAAGCAGATTCACTAAACAAACCACGAAAACGATCTGAAAACCTTAGGAAAACTGAAGAAGAAGGCGCTCTAGCGTCAATAATAGCGAATGTGACGCTCCCGCCTGCTCACCGAGCGCATCCAATGGAATTCTTCATTCTTGTATGAAGCGACCGCGCCCATGGCTGCGCAGCCCGGCATATTTGGGCTAACAAAAAATGTGCATTCCATGAGCGTCAGCCAAATGCGTCAAAAATGGCGGCTAGCGCAAAGTGAGGTTGATTTTGATGAACGTCACTTGAATGCAATCCTCAAAAATATTTGTTTTTAAATATTTACGCACATATTTGGCGCTGATAATGCAGAGAGTAGTTTATGAATATAAAAACAAAAAGTAAGGTTTTTCTAAAATTCGACTTTTTGCTGATTTTTAGGTTTTTCAAATATAAAACTATTAAAACACGTATATTGCGGCTTATAATAAAGCAATAGACTATTTTCTGAGCTTAAGACACCATTTTCATTCATATTATAAAAGAAAGTAATTTGCAAAACCTAACAGAGAAATGCATATTTTCTGAAATTTAGATGCGAGCATCTGCTCAGTCTGTCATACGGCGTCGTGGTCACCTCCTGCGCATGCGCAGCTCTCCTCCTTCTCCAACAGCTGCGGCCTCACTCGGCACCTTCTCTCTACCCAGCTGGTCCCTCTATCACTTAGCTCTAGTCTCTCCTTCAGGCATGATCTTCTTCAGAACAAAGGAGGATAGTACACCTGGGCAATACAGCCCGAGTCATACAAGCATGCATGAGAGTGGAGGCTTCCCGCTAACTCTCGACTGTCAATCTCGGCATTTCCTTATCAACCCATTCATCCCGGCGTGCGTCAGAGGAATAGATGAATTCTGATCGGCGATATTCCGCATCACCCCAATAGTTCCCCTCGGAAGATGATGCAATTTTTTCATAGCAACCGACGAGCAGATGTGCAGTATGCATTCCATCGAAAATATGTGGTTATCAACCTGCATTCTCAACGTGTAAGATTCATGGCAGATTTTATTGAAACTATGCTTGACTTCGAACAGGCTGACCCATGCCTTCCGCTATGTGTACAACCACCTACGAAATCTACTCTTTCAACAACAGATGAGCAACGGCACCATGTACAAGCGTTGGTAATGCCTACATGCAAGGGCGGAGTTAATTCCTGGGAGTTAATCTTTCAGTTTAATCTTCTGGTGAACGAGGAACATTGTTAGATCCCTGCGCGTCGGCCTTCATTTGTTATTCAGAACTGGCGTATAGTAACGTTAACTGCTGTGCGCCGACGCCTCTGCTGCCTGCGGGCAGCAATAGCTATCTTGTTTCCTTCTTTTAATGTGAAAGCCTTTATCCCCATGGAAGCGGCCCGGCTCATCAGTTTAGAAAGCCTTCTTCTATTGGCTTCTTTAGAACAACGGCGACTTCTTATTGGCCACTCGCGCCGTCAATTTCAAGCGATAGCCTAGCGTCGTCGAATCGGCGTGCGATAAAAACGACCGATGCTCGGGCCCGGCGACAAAATGAGCGGAGTCGGTGGTAACTCGGCCGTCTCTTCTTCATGGCCAAGACCAACAGTAAATATATCTTCGTCGGCGGTCCTTCTCGTCTGTACCATTCAACGTAAACGCCGATACTACGTCACCGGTGATATCTGTAGCCCGTTAACGGCCTCGTCGTTCACCGTGATTCTTCTAACTAGTCTGTCACCGTTCCAATGGCCTCCATTATACACGTCTGGCGTGCTCTAACTATGCCGCCGAACCAACATATTAGCCTCCACCAAATCACATCGACGTGCTTCTCAACAAGATCGCCACCACGACCAACAATGCTGTCTCCATTATCTACAATCTCATAAGCCGACCAACTCTTATTAAACATACCATCCGAAGATCGACGTTAACAAGATCTGGAGCCAATTCTTTGTCGCCTCCATTCAATCACCATTTGTTAACCATATACCATGAACTCTTCCAAATCGATAAATCACCGACGTTAACTTCTGCTGATCTGTACCGACCACTCCGTGCCCGCGTCTCAGCGTGCTCCTGCTAATCGCCGCCGATGCTGTCGCCTCCACCATCCACATGCGTCGGCGGTCTTAGCTGCTGCTAGATCTGCTCACCCATTTCTTTAGCTGCTATTAGCCTCAAATTATTCACGCGTCGCCAACGATGGCCTGCTTGTCTCGCCATGCGACCTAACAGCATGCTGGCAAGCCTCCATTATGCACCGGTGATCCTTCTTCGTCTCTGCCGACCATCATTCATCACCGACGGTGCTCGTCGCAAGCTGTACTTCCATTCTCTACGTCACCGGCGGTTAACCCTGCTGTCTGCCGCCCGTTGTATGCTGTAAACCTCCATCGATTCATCACCGGCTGCCGTTTCCAACAGCCAAGCCTCCATTATATGCGGTCACCGGCGTGCTGGAATCTGTACATCATTCACCAGGTGCTTTCTCTCCGTCTCGCCGCCACGACTGCTATATGCTTCCATTATGCCATCACCGGCGGTGATATTCGTCTGCATGCTATGCTGGCAGCAATATCACCGGCGTGCTCACTGCTGTCTGCCATACATTTCTATGCTGTCGCCTCCATCATTCGGTATACCGCTTGCCGTTTCTTATCGCAATAAGCCTCCATCATTCACGTCACCGGCGATACTTCTGCACAAATCTGCGCCGCCCGGCCAACAATACATCGGCGATAACGCAAATCTCGCCGCCGACTCTTAATGCGTAAGCCTCCATTATGCATCACCGGCGACTCTAACCCGTCTGCTAACCTGCTATCCATTATACACATCACCGGCGTGCCGCCGACAACAACCGCTGCCCATCATTCACTCATGCTCTACTCTCGCCGCTGACTCGCTCTGTAAGCTCCATCGACTCACCGGCGACCAACTCTGCGTCTCGCGCCGACCAACCTATGTACTTATCTCTACATCACCGGCGATGCTTCTGTTAAATCTGCTGTAAACACTCCATTACTCACATCACCGGCGATGCTCTAAATCTGCCGCCATTCATTCACGTATCGCCATCTTCTTATGCTGGCCATCCTCTACATCCTCGCGCATTATTTCTCTGCGCCCGCCGACAACTGTCTTCAATAAGCCTCCATTATACATCACCGGCGTGCTCCTTTCGTCATAAGCGCGACAACATGCGTAAACCTCCACATCATTCTGCCGTTTTACTGCCGACCAACTGTCGCCATCATCATTCACATCAGCGTGCCTCTGCTTCGCCGCCGCGACCAACTCTTTGTAAGCCTCCATTATACATCTACCGGCGTGCTTCTCTGCGCTGCATTCTTTCCGATACGCATCCTGCGGCGACCTTCTGCTGTATGCCTCCATTATACACATCACCGGCGACAATACCAGCAATGAACCAATGGCTATTCGCAGCTGATAGCGACAATATAT